>MKEJ01008439.1:0-11848 GCA_001753735.1 Embelia ribes
AAAGGGAAAACACTCACCCGTCGAGGTCTCTAGTCAGTTCGGGGCTTACTTCGATTCGGTTAGGGATTCCGGGGTGTGACATGGTTGGTAGGATGTGGGAGGATTGTATATCCTGATGGATGGTAGCGATGTTTTGTAGCATGGTTGGATGGGTAGCTGTAGTTGAACTTTACAGTTTTTACGTATTGCTGTACTTTTGTACTTTCTTTACATTTATTATTGATATCACATGCTACGTTATCATACATTACACTTTTCATTAGAATTATGGCATTGTGTTCTGACTCGTGCTGTTTGGTAGATTTTTCTACTGTTTTGCATGAAAACGCTAAGCAGTACCTAGGACTGAAGAGCACGCAACCCTTGGATAGGACATGTTGGAGCTCACTCGGGAGTTATACTTTTTATTACATTTCAGTACTGAATTTAGCATTTTTTCAAACAGTTGTAGGCCTATGGCGATATTAACTATTTCTTTTATTTCTGTTGAATAATGATGTAGACCATAAAACTTTATAATAAGGCCAAATGGATCGTGAATTTTATTTCTGTTTGGGAGCACTTGTACATTTATTTGATAAATGTTCATTGTTTATTCAGTATTTGATATGATGGTGGAACTTTTAGCATACTCGAGAGTGTTTACATATCCCGGGGTGTTACACAGATTATCCCCAAAGGTTTCAGAAATTACACTTTGCCCCCATTTATAATCTAAGTTAAATTTTGTTGTATAAGAACCATATTACCTTTATTAATTTAGAATATGATATTAAGTAATATTAAATAAAATATAATCATTTTAATAAAAGTATATTATATTTGTAAACTATATTTATAACAAAAAACTATACAAAAAATACTATTTAAATGGTATTTTAGTAACTTTTTGAGTAATTTATTGTAAATAACTTTACTTTCACTTTGCTATCGGAAACTTTGGGGGTAAACTTTAATAGCCACCAAACCTCATGGGAGCATAGTGTAATGTCAGAACTCTCAGGGGAATTTCTAACATTGTCAGAAACCTTGTGGGGGCAAAGTGTAATTTACCCAATTAGTTTTTAACGAAAGATGAAGGCAATTCAACTTACTGAGTGATATTTTATAAATGACAATGGAAGTATTTAACAATGTGTAATGTACAATTCAGAATTAATAATTGATATTGTGTAAATAATAAACCTACATTTAGCATGAAGTTATATGAAACAATCAAATGACTGCTATTTAATATATGTATCTTTGAAACTCAAAGGCAAAATCGTCCAAAATTGTGCAAAAGGACCTACTTGACGCTTTATAGAAACCTCGAAGCTGAAGACGATAAAATTTAAAATGTTGGGACTCAATTGACAAAAGAACAAACCTTGAGGTCGTTCTTGATAATTATTCTTTTAGAATGTCCGGTGAGGTTTCTAAAATTACATCTATTTCACTTTACCCCCAAAGTTTTTAGACCAATGTGAAAGCCAGTCTATAAAATTCATAAATAACTCATAAATTTACCAAAGTACCCCTTAACTAGAATTCTATTCTCGAGCTTTTAATTTCCTAAAAAATAAATTTTATATCTATATCTATATATATATATATATATTTAAATATTTTTTTCCCTTAAAATGTAATAGCCTTTTTCCAACCTTTTCAATTATCAGCTTCGAAAAGAATAAAATAAAGCAAGAGAATGAGGGGCTATGCAGTCTTTTTAACATATAAATCAAATTTGTATTGTGATTAAAGGTAAAGTATAATTCCAGATATACGGGGTTTTTTGAAGTATTAGTAAACCTCAATAAGTCTTAGGGTGTGGTTCACCATTTCTTTTATTTCAACCCACCAAGTTTTCATTGAAAAAGACATTTGAATTGTTGCATTACTATTCAGTTTATAATTGGTTCTTGTGGGGGCAATGCCATTATTTCAACCTCTCTGTACCAAATTAAACAACTCTCCCATTTATTGGTTTAAAGATAGCCTTTATGAACTCAAAACAAAAGAAGTTATTATCACAATTTTCAGTGCTTGCATAGCAGTCAAGCTATTTGGGCTATTTTTCCCTCATGTAGCAGAGTTATTCACATTCCTTCAGATTACCTCAAAAAGTAGTAGTAGTAGTAGAAGAAACCCTTCTCAGGAAAGAAATCTTTAAGTGAGCTTCTTCTCTGATTTGAGAACAGTGTTTTCGAAATCATTTTTTGACCCAAAAATAACTCTTTCCACTTTCCAAAGTTATTAATTCTTTCCTCTTTTAGATCTTTCTAATTGGGGGTTTGTTTTTAATCTTTTCTTTTTGCTTTCAAGAAGACCCTAATCTAGGTTGAATTGAAGCTGAATCAAGTTAGTTTGAGCTTAATTTTGCTGTTTCAGAGGAACTTTTTTGGTTTTTTTAGAAATGCGATTCTCAATATCATCATTTTATGAAACCCTTGAGCTTTTGGACTCACTTCAGAAAACCCAAAACTTTTGTTTCAAAAGCTTGGTTAGTTAGCGTTTCAGCTTTTATTTATGTTTACTTGCTAGTGCTTGTTATACCTTTTTATGAAATTCACAAACCAAATTTGGGTCAACCATGTAAAACCCCAATCTTATTTTATTTTATTTTAATTTAATTATTTCAATATATTAGACTAATTATTTTGGGGTCTTTTTATTTTCTCAGGTTTGTGTGTGGGGAGATGGCTAATGGGATGCAGGACCAAGAAGGGGTGCCAGATCATCTTAGGAGGCAGCTTGCTGTTGCTGTGAGGAGTGTTCAGTGGAGTTATGCTATTTTTTGGTCTCTCTCAACCAAACAACAAGGGTAATCATAAAGATTTCATCTTTGTTTATTACTTGGGTAGTTATGGGGCTTACTTGTTTAAGTACTAATAATTGTTTTGGTGCAGCTTTTAAGCCAAGAGCATTCACACCAGTCTTTCTTATTAAATTTATAAATTTTACTTTCTTCAAATTTCTCTTACAAAATAAAAATTGATCATTTTTACTTTTTATAAAATTAACTTTCTACAAAATTAATTTGATAATATATAAATATAACAATTTTAAAAACATTTATTGAATATGTTGTTATGTGTTTTATATATTGGTGGGAAAAAAATTTATTTGTAATAGAGAAATGATGAATAGTAATATTCTCATTTGTGAAAGTTGTTGCATTTCTTAAAAGTTTTTTGGAAATAAAAAGACTGAAATTGACACATTTCTGCATTTATCTTTTCCCTTTCTCAAATAAGAAAGAGAAAGAAAGAGAAAGGGTGTTGAGATGTAAATGCCCTAAAGATTTTGTGTTTTTCCTCAAAACCCGATTTGAATTTGGCTGGTCCCCTTTTAAATTTAACTTTTTCTGTTTTTATGCTTAAAACGATAAAAAGTTTTAAGCTTTATATAGTCGTGTCTTTATTTTTTATTTTTATTTTCTAAAAAGCAGAATAATTATATCCGTATGGCATTCAGCAGACATTGCCTCTCTTAACCTTTTAGTTGCTTTGTTTGGAAAAAATTAATTGTGATGTTTATTGGGGCTTTGTTTCCTTGGTATTTGTTCTTCCCTAGATTTTAGCTGCTTTTTTCCTGATGATGAAAAAAACTTAACCAGTTTTTTATTTAAAAGCAGTGTGAATTAAAAAATTAGTTCTTTGGTGTTTTGGATTCCAGATATAAGTAAAAGAAGCTTTATATATCTTTCTTTTTACGAATAATGTTATCTAAATTGTTGCTAAGACCAATTAGATAATTAAAACCGTTGTTATAGTTTTCCTATTTTCAGCCCCGAAACCACTGAAAACAGGAACAAGATAAACACCGAAAATTTCAGAAACTCGAGAACTTTGATCCTAAAGTCTGAACTTGTTTCTAACAAATTGTTCAATGTTGATGTTTATTAGCAGCTTTACAAATTAAGAATAGATCTCTGTACTAAACTGACTATATGCTATGTTTTAGAGCTTTTCATCTATTCCACTTTCCATATATGCTGCTATTTCGGTCTTTTTCTAAGTACAGATCTTAATTTCTTAAAATAATAGTCTGTTCTAACTGATGTTCATTTTGGCATATGGCTTATCTAAAATGGTGATGAAAATGAATTCTAAATTAATTGTTTATACGCAAAAGGAAAGAAGCTAATAGTGATATGGGCCCAATGAGAAAGGTACTATTTTTCCCGTGCAAAATATTCGATATGAAGAAATTCAAAATTAAAGTTTAATTTGCATTTCTTCTCACTGAAATTTACGACAAATATTGGTCCCACAACATTCATTTTTAGCACTCAGGTCATTTCAGTGTTTTGCTTGTGGTCCTTTTGTTCACAGGGTGACTTGTAAAATTATGGACTACATTTTGGAGCTTTATTTTTCCCATTAATAAGTGAGGGACCATGGGATTTTCACCAAAAGTCTATTTTAGTATCATCGTTTAATGGCAAGTTTATGAGTGCTAAGTAAAAAGCTCCTATGATATTTATGGAACTAAAAAAATAGGCTGGAATTGGTTTCACTAAAAAAATGTTTGTGGACGGTGGTTTTTCTGTATGTGATGAAAGTTCCAACTTTTCGCAAGTTATGTCCTTACGTGATGCCTTTCGAACGAATGTGGTTAAAATACACGTTCTTCTTTATATCTGTTTGTGCTTACTCGAATTCCACATTTGTTAAATTGATCACTTCCCTGATTCTTATATTTAGAGCATAACAAATCATTAAACTGTTCTATAGGGTTTCTTTGGTTGCAGCTTTAGACAAATTAGCCATTTATTTCTGACTAAAAAAAAAACTGGATACGTCCAGCTTAAAACTTGCAGTTAATTTAGGCCAACACAGTAAATAATCTCCGCTTAAAAGCTGCCAAATGTTATCCAGTTTTTAAGAAAAAAAGCTGGAGCTGAAAAGTTGCAGCCAAACAAGATTTTACTTTTCATAATGTTCTTTCTTGTTTTGGAAATAAATTATTGGCTTATTAAGGGCATTGGAGTGGGGAGATGGGTACTACAACGGAGACATTAAGACAAGAAAGACAGTGAGAGAGATGGAGCTTAAACCAGATAAAATGGGCTTACAAAGGAGCGAGCAACTACGAGAGCTATACGAGTGTCTTTTAGAAGGCGAAACGGATCAACAAGCTAAGAAACCAGCTGCATTGTCGCCCGATGATCTGTCAGATACTGAGTGGTATTACTTGGTTTGCATGTCCTTTCAGTTCAACCAAGGCCAAGAGTATTGCCTCTTTCCCATTGAACTGAACTTAATCTTTCTCATTTTTCATATATATATATTTGATTTCGAGGCCCAAAACTAGACCACGTATGACACTTTATGGACGAATAACTTTGGAATTCGCAAAATATCACATCTTTTGCCATTCTCCATATAATTAAGAATGCAATGCAATGTGAAGAATGTGTTTGGTTGGGGTTTCGAATCGGAGTTCCAAGCTCTTTCTTTTAAGCACCAAGTTTATTCATGAACACTCAACTGAGTAGAGAAAACATAATATGTCCTTTATCTGGGACTATAATAACCAAATGGTTTTGAGCCTAATCCTTTATGAAATAAATAAGCTAAACAAGCCTAAACATTATTTCTAATATGATTAATATAATAGCAACTGAATAAAATAACTAAATACTAAATTTCAATTCTGCATCAGAAGATGCTGATGTTTACCAAAAGGTTTTTCAATTTGTAAGAAAAAAGTAACCATTAAACTCTGTATGGTTTTGTTCAAAGGATTTTCAGTTTTTGTTCTCGTTTTCAGTGGTTTTATAAAACAAGATAACTTTTTAAAAAACTTCAAGCCTTTCATGTTATGTAGAGATTCGTGCTAGAAAACAAAATTTCCCAGGTTTCAAAGACTGAGGGTTTAGTTCTCATAGAAGTGTTCCAGGGACATACCTGCCAAACATGTTTTTCTGCAGCTTTCGTGTTTACTTGACCAGAAAACAGTTCCAGAAACACTTCCAAACACAATTATTTTTTGAAGCTTTATGGTTTTACGTATGTTTAACACCATGGTCATAATTGGTCCTCTGCCACTTCATTGCATAGTTTGCCAGGAAAAGCATTAACAAACAACAAACCAATCTGGTTATGCAATGCTCATAGTGCCGATAGCAAAGTCTTCTCTCGATCTCTATTAGCAAAGGTCAGTTTATACGATTTTGGTGTCAATTTGTAGTCAGGATTGTCACATTTTTCTAATAGTCTAATTACTAATTCTACTTTCCTATTTTTGTTTTTCTTTTCCCAAAATGATTTGGCTTATTTTGTCATTCCTTCAGAGTGCGTCTATTCAGGTACAATCTCTAGTCGCAAATTGAAACTATTGTAGTGTGGAACTATGATTTGAAATTTTCGCTTCTAATTTAAGTCAAATCCTTTGCAGACTGTCATGTGCTTTCCATACTTAGGTGGTGTCATTGAGCTAGGCGTGACTGATCTGGTAATCAATTTTACTTCTAATGCTATCTTTGTTACGAGGATTTGTCAAAATAGTGTAACTACGCCTTTTTTTTTTTCCCTCAAAATTGGGTAACTTTTTTCATTTGTTTGTGCAAGGTGTTAGAGGACCCGAGTCTTATTCAACATATCAAGGCTTCTCTATTAGAGTTCTCAAAGCCCGTTTGTTTAGAAAAATCATCATCTGCTTCTCATAAGAAAGACGATGATGCAGACTTTATGTATGTTAAAGTTGATTACGAGGAAGTAGATGACATGGCCATGGAAATCTTCTATTCAGCAACCGAAAATATGGGATTTGATCAAGGCCAAGTTAATGAGCTAGATGGAACTATTCAAGAAGAGTTCACGATTGGTTCTCCCGATGATTGTTCGACTGGGTGCGAGCACAATAACCAGACCGAGGACTCACTTCTGTGTGAAGGTACTATTCAATACTATGCCTCATTTATAAGAAGAAAATATGAGATTTGATGAAGTGAAAGACACATATCAAGTTTCCATCTATAGAGTGGTAAAATATTATTGCCATGCAAAACGAATTGCATTACCGTCAAAATTTGTTTCAACAAGGCATGTTGGTTAGCAGAGAAAGGGAAGTGTCTTTCAGATATACTTTTTGGAACTGTTTCGAGTTATTAAAATAAATTGTAGTACATGAAGATTTTTGAAATCCTTAAATGAATTACTTGTCACAAAAAGAATAACACCAAAATGTATGTTTTGGGGTTAGGTCTATATGTCTTTCACATTGATCCGTAAAATAGAAGAGTCATTATTCTATTCGTGTTTCGACTAGAAACAGACATTTTTGTTCATTTCAGTTAAAAAATGGTGGGTCAAAAAGTTAAGTAATTTGAGCAAAGGGTAACTAGGCATTTGATTTAATTCTTCAAATTTTTGTTCTTGTTATTGTTCTCATTTTTATTAGTCTTGAACTCAAACAATGAAACTTAAAAAAGCTCCAGTGTTTTTATTCAGTTCACTTCTGTAATACATTTATAGGAAAGTTCTAATTTTATTTCTCATCGACTCTTCAGGTAAAAATGGCGGTGCATCTCAAGTCCAGAGCTGGCATTTCATGGATGATGATTTGAACAACTGCGCTCAAGACTCGATGAACTCGAATGATTGCATATCCCAAGCAACCAAACCCACGAACAAAACTCACTTGAAAGAACTTCAAGAATGCAACCACACAAAACTAAGTTCGTTGGACCTTGGAAATGACGAAGACTTGCACTATCAAAAAACTCTCTCGGCCATTCTCATACAAAATTCACATCGTCTGCTTGATAGCCTTTACTCCCGAAGCAATTTTTACAAGTCCAGTTTCGTGAGGTGGACAAAGCGGGAAATCTTTGAGGGGCGCAAGTCAAATGTTTCTCAAGAAATGGTGAAAAAGATTTTAATTAATGTCCCTTTGATGCATAGTTTTGGTTTAATGAAGTCTGAAGAGGGAAATAACAGAGAAGATCCACTAGCAAAGCTCGAAAGTGGTGACATTCTCGTGGAATGTCCTTTTCCAAATAAGAAAATGGAGAATGAGAAGTTTTTGGTCCTCAGGTCAATGGTTCCTACCGTAGGCAAGGTAATTTAACTTCACCGATATTGATAGATGCTAACATGTTTTTCAGAATCCTCTTCTTAAAACTGCTCTTCCAAAGCTACTTCTAAAAGTTGGTTTTTGTCTTGGTAACGACATAAAGGTTTTTTTTTTTTTAAAATTGGAATTGACCAAAAAGTAGATATATACTGGGTGTCTACTTACAATGTTTGAGATATTATTGTAATTAATAATATGGAAGCAGTATTAGCTTTTAAAGTATATAGCCCAATGTGCTTTTAAAGTGCCTACTAAAACAGCGAAAAGGATTTTGAGAAGCAGCTACTTGTTATTTTCTTGCCTAACGCCACCAGCTGCTTTTAAAATCATTGCCAAACTAAGCTTGGGCCAAAGATGCCAAAAAGTTTTTTTTTTATTTGTTTAAGATTCGACATTGCAACAATAAATAATAGCTAACAATGCGACTTATATGCTTCAACTATCATGTTAAAGCACAGGCTATCCAGAGATATATATGTACTCCTTTTGGTACACAGTTTTTGTTAAATAAATAATTGGTTAATTAAACAATAGTTTCGAATTGTTATTGTTTTTCGAAGCAAATGTGATTGTTCTAGTCCCCCATGTATATGCCAGATCGATAAAGCATCTATATTGGGCGACACAATAGAGTACTTAAAAGAACTTGAGGCAAGAGTGGAAGAACTAGAATCTTGCATCGACTTATCCGAACACGAAGAAAGAGGTCGAAAAAGGTGCCCCGACATGGTGGAAAAGATATCCGACAACTATGAAAGCAGAAGTGGGAGTAGCAAAAGGGCTTGGGCAAGCAAGCGAAAGGCTAGCGATATCAATGAGTCATCGGATCCCGAGCTTAGCAGTGTTGTGCCTAAGGATGGGCTGTTGTTGGACATACAAGTGACTACAAAAGAACAAGAGGTTTTGATTGAGATGAGGTGTCCTTGGAGGGAATATTTGTTGCTCGATATTATAGACACGTTGAACAATCTCGACATGGACGCTCACTCGGTTCAATCATCAACTGTTGATGGCATTCTCACCGTAACCCTCCAATCTAAGGTTTGCACAACACTTTTATCTGGGATCCGGCAAAGAAAATCTGTTTTCTTTGTCTTTCATTGCATTTATCGCTACATTTGAATTTTTGTGGTTTATTTCACTTGGGTTTGGTAGTACGCTACGTCTCTAGCACTAAATTCGAAATAAATTTCAACAAATGTTTCAAAAGAGAGAATGAAAATCTGGACTAAAAGTTCTGTGGTTTGTTTTCCTGTGGGTCATAAAATGGTTTTGGTGCGGTTTCTGAAAACTAAGGTGCTTTTGAAATTCTTTTGCGAAACGTTCATCAAAAGCATACTTGGGACATCATTCTTGCAGTGTTTCTGATTTTAAAAACGGAAATAGCGGTACCAAATTGTTAACCATGGACAACCTGCTGACCAGAGACCAAAACATGTAATGACTTTTTTGTTACTTTTGGTTTCAGTTCCGAGGAGCAGCTGTTGCATCGGATGGGATGATCAGACGCACACTTTTAACTATTGCTGGGAAATCTTTCCCATCAATGGCTGTTGTTTGATGAATTAATGTTGCAAGTTGTAGATTTGTCTCTGTTGTAGTGTAATTTCTATCATTTTCGTACTTATCGACATTAACCATTGTAATGGCCATAATCTCTAGAATAAAATCTGTATCCTTATGGCCCTACCTTTTTATTCCATCTTCAAACTTGTTATAATGCGTATTTCAATGCCATCTCGATAACCCCTTTTAAATCTTCTCCCTTTCAATTTTTCTTTTCATTTTCTGAAATTTGGAGTGTCGGGGCCAGCTGTATGCACCTCGACTAATCTCCAAGATCTTGAATCTACCGAACGTCAATGCTCTAGTGGCCCTGAGGATATGCGAACTACGAGTGGTTTGAGGGGCAAATCCAGGTGTGACGAGCTGATTTAATTGAAGGATACAAATCAATCCTCCTTGGTAAAATTGAATATTGATCCAAGCCATGGTGTTTTTGGAATTGTGGAGAATTAAAATTAAGGGGTTGTGCATGCTATGGGCAGACGACTAGTTGATAGTTTTCGAGTAAAACGTATTCATGTAGAAGTCGTGCCTGAAAAGCTTTAAAATTATGATTAAAAAGTAATTAGAGTATGTATGTGATTCGAAAACTAGTTTTGGACCAACACAACAAATGTTTGTGCAAATTAAGCGTAGTGGAGAACGGTTTAATTTTGAGGGTCATGATAGCAGAGAAACTTTAGAAACCAATAAAGTTTTGCGCGAGTTCAAATTTTTGCAAGATCGCGTTCTCTGCCTGGCCCTGTGATCAATTAGTGTGTATACAACATAAATTATGTATGTCAATCCCATCATAATCTTATTGAGGATCCCAAATAACAAAGTCATAAGCCTCACATTTTATGGCTTGCACGTCTATATTTCAATTTGTCAAAAGCTTTTCAATTTAAAATTCTTCACATGAAACCGACAATAAAACAAAAATGCAATTTGGATTAATTATTTTATTTCCCATGTTTCATAAGTTTGCCCCCTAGATGAAGCTGACTACAGCATCATATATTTTGTTAATTTCCACAACTTGTAACTTGTAAATTTGATATATATGGCCCCAAATTTTGTACCAAAAGAAAACTTCTAGCTTTCTTTCCTCAATTTTCAACAGGAGAAAAAATTTCATGGAAAAGAAGAAGAAAATTCCTAGAAAAGGGGGAAAAAAAATTATTGGAAGATTTTTTTATTTTATTTTTATTTCATCTTCCACTCGTGGATAAATTTTTTTTAAGTACATTGAATTAAAGAAATCTGTTCCGTGCAGATCTTAAATTTTCGAGAACTTTTAAGCTGCAAAATATATATTCAAACTAGTTAAAAATGCGCTTTATATTTTCTTGTTGCCTCACTTTTATTTTACCGGATTTTTCAAACCTAGTTTTGAAAGAACGTCGTATTATAGTCGTTTGAATAGCTCATTCGCGGTATCGTTATCTTACTAGCTCATTCGCGGTATCGTTATCTTACTAGCTCTGCCTCCAACCACAATACCTTAAGATCCTTATTTATAACCCTTTCCTTGAAGTGTTTGTACACAAAGAGATGAAGAGAAAAACAATACAAAATTTAGTGCTTTCTTTATACCTTGAATTTTTTTTTGCCTAAATTTAGGTGAATTTTGTTATTTTAAGTAGTAGTTGATACTTTTAACTTTTTAAGTTCAATTCTTTTGTTGTTTATAAGTGAAAACGCTAAGTATTAATCCGGAACTACCCAATTTCTTGAGTTTGTTGCCATTTTAGCCCATAAAACTACAAATATTCTCAAACTAACACACTGCTTAAAAATTTTTCCAAATTAACACACCTGATTAGAAAACACATAAAATAAATGCATTTTTTATATGTTTAAATTTCAATATGCTCCATCAAAATGTTAATAGAGTGAAGGTATAAATTGACTAATAAAATGCATTAATAAGTTGCATTCTCAGTGTTTGTAAAGTTTACACAGAAAACACATTTGTTTTATGCGTTTTCTATTTTAAAAAATTTACACAGAAAATAAACTTGATTAGAAAATGCATAAAATAAAGGCATTTTTTATATATTTAAATTCCAATATGCTCCGTCAAAATATTAATAGAGTGAAGGTATAAATTGACTAATAAAACACTTTAATAAATTGCGTTTTTTAGTGTTTGTAAAGTTTACACAGAAAACACATTTGTTTTATGCGTTTTCTATTTTAAAAAATTTACACAGAAAACACATTTCTTTTATGC
>MKEJ01008441.1:0-24314 GCA_001753735.1 Embelia ribes
TACACAATCTCTTAAAATTGGACCAAGGAGGGTTGATCCGTGGGCTGATGGGCAGCCTCAGCCCAATAAATTTAGACTGCTTATTTTAAAATCGATGGCTAAAAGAAAATCAAATTTTTTTCAATTAAATTTTATAGGAGACATACTTTTTTAATCTTAATCACACATTTAAAAATCAACGGGCCAAATTTATCGGACAGAAACTACCTATCACTCCGTCGAACAATCCCCCTCTTTTTCTTAAAATTATTGTAATAATCATATAGCATAACAAAAAATTTTAAAATGTGTTTTCATCTAATGTCAGCAATGATTTTATTATTTTGTTAAACAAAATTTATCAAAGAAATTATTAATAATAAATTTCTCTGCTCATTGCATTTATCGTGAAAATTCTAAAAATTCGAAAAACAGAGACTGCAATATTTATGTGCCAAGATCTCTTATTTAAGAAATCCCAATAATTATAATCTGGCCCTGAGCTTATCTCTTTCTCTCTCTCTCTCTCTCTCTCTCACCGTGGATCATCCGTCTTCAGATATGCAATAGAAAAATAAAAAATGGTTAGTGTCCTCTTTTAACCCACTTTCTTATTGCTGCATTTGTTTCAGATCTTACCTCATTTTGCTGCATTAGCTTCAGATCTTAGCTTAGTTATTCAATTCCGTTTCATTTGTTTGTAGATTCTTTGTACAATTGATCTCCAAAAAAATAAGCACTTTTGCCCCTGGGATTTGATTGCTAATTAGGCTGTAGTTTTGCTTATAACTGAACCCATATACACAATGTGATGAAATTATAACTGAGAAAAAGTAGATCTTTTATGTTTTTTTTTTGGCAAAGATTTGATTACAATGTAAAGCCCGTAAATGGTTTCATGAGAATGTAAAGATATTGTATGACAGTTTTGTTTGATGGGTTCTGGGTATTTGCTGATTGCTTTCCTAAAAGAGTAATAATGTTCGTTTAGAATATCAGATACCGAATTTGTACGAGATGTGTGGCCGCAGCCTATTTTCATTAAAAATAAGATTAATGCACATGATTTAATCTCGTAGGTGTTTATAAAATAAACATTTCTATACGTGATTATCCGTACGTGAATAATTTCCCCCCGTAAAATGCAATTTTGGTTCCTTGAGTTGATCCGTGGTGAAAGTATTCCAAAGAGATCTAGACCCTTGTATCTTTACCTAAAATTCTTAGCCTCAGATTTAGAACATTGTTTTTTTGTTTTCATGGGACATCTAGCGTTTTTGTCCAGGTATTACCACTGAATTGCAACCCGATTACTGCACCCACTAATGGGTAATGCTATGCACCCTTAAAAATCAACCTGAAAATGAGATCGTGACAAATTCGAGCTGTTGCACCAAATCTTTCACCAACAATCCGATGGTCCACATTTGTAGGAATCCCATTTTTGGGTTAGTTAACGCACGGCATTTTCCCTTTTGAACAAACATGCTTGAAATAGGATAAAGCTCGCAGACCTTTTCCATTCGATTTGTTCTGTTGGATCAGCAGGTTGTATGATAATGTGACTTTTATAATCGTAATACTATACATACAGAAAATTTAAAGAGTAGCAGTAAATGTTATTGAGGGTGCTTAGCAGGTTTACAGATTAATGTTTGCAGAAACTGTATCACCCATTTAAACTCACAGGTGCAATTTTATAAAACATTCTAGATTGCTTTGGGAGAAAATTTATTTTTTCTGAGACATTGTTTTGGGTGTAATACCTTGTCAGCTCTTGTTTCTTATTTTAACCTTGCAATTTCACCTAATAGTTGAAAGGAAACCGAAGCCCACAATAACATTGGGGCCTCTAGGATTAAGATGCTAAAGTCATCTGATGTGTCATTACCTTCTTTATATATTCACCTTATAATTTCCCCTATTGTGTAGGAAAAGGAAGCAAAGAAAGAAGCTTTTAGGAAGTATCTAGATTCGAACGGAGTTCTTGATGCTCTTACTAAAGGTTTGTCTCAAGATTTCAAAGCAGTTCTGAAATTTGAACTACATATCAGAAAGAAAAAGGAAAAGAGCAAAAAAACAAAAAAAAAAGTTACGACCTTGAGTATTATAGCAAATAGTTTCATATGGGTAAAAGTTCGTGATTTTTATTGAAGAGATAGAGATAGTAGAGAGAAGATTTTGTTGATTTGTGTTGTCATTCCCTACATACATATATATAGGCTGTACATTTATATCTATACATTTAATATCTAACTCTCAACTACTAACTACTAACCAATTCCTAACATCTACTAACTATTTTCTAACACTCCCCCTCAAGCCGGAATGTATATATTATATGCGTCAAGCTTGTCACATAAATGTTTTATTCGAGGTCCTCGAAGGGACTTGGTGATAAAATCTGCGAGTTGTTTATCTAATTTGCAATAGCTCGTAGTGACTTCTCCTGTTAACACTTTTTCTCTTACAAAATCACAATCAACTTCGATATGCTTTGTCCTTTCATGAAAAACTAGATTTGAGACAATATGCAGTGCTGATTGATTATCACAAATAAGCCTCGTATGCTTTATTTCACCAAATTTCAATTCTAGAAGTAATCTTTTGAGCCATACTAGTTCACACGTTGTTAAGGCCATTGATCGATACTCAGCCTTGGCACTAGATCTAGAAACATTCCATTTCTTTTCCAAGATATGAGATTCCCTCTAATTAGAACGCAATATCCAGCGGTAGAATGTTTGTCAATAGGACATCTGACCCAATCTGCATCACAATATCCAATTATCTGAGTATTACCTTTGTCTTCATATAGTAATCCTTTGCCCAGTGCTCCCTTGATTTATATAAGAATTCTAATCCCAACATTCTAGTGACTTTTGCTAGGTGAATCTAGAAATTGACTAACAACACTTACAAAAAATGATATATCTGGACGAGTATATATGAGGTAATTTAATCGTCCAACAATTTGTCGTATTTGGCCGGATCTGCAAGAGGCTCCCCTTGACCCGACAAAAGTTTAACATTGAGATCTATCGGAGTATGTCTGTTTTTTCGAGTATGTCTAACGCGTATTTTATTTAAGAAATATCAATTCCTATTTTAGATTGTGCAACTTCAATCTCAACAAAGTACCGAAGTGGACCCAAGTCTTTGGTCTGAAAATGATGGAAAAGATGTTTGAGATGTCTAATTCCATCTTGATCACTATCTATGATGATAATGTCATCGACATAAACCACCAAATAGATACAACAAGAAGGAGAATGTCGATAGAAAACAGTATGATCCCCATTAGAACGAGTCATTCCAAATTTCTAAACAACAGCACTGAACCTGCTGAACCAAGATCGGTGAGATTGTTTGAGACCATACAGAGAACGACGTAAGCGACATACCAATCCAGAAGACTCCTCTTGAGCAACGAATCCAGGAGGTTGCTCCATATAAACTTTGTCCTGTAACTCACCATGGAGGAATGCATTTTTGATATCTAGTTGGTAAAAAGTCAATGTTGAATAGCAGCCATAGCCAGAAATAAGGGAACAAAGGCCATTTTAGTAACGGGAGAGAAGTATTGCCATAATCAGACCAAAAATCTGAGTACGAGCTTTAAGGCAATTAATTTGTCCATCTGATTTCATTTTGATTGTATAGACCCATTTACATCCCACCGTCGTCTTGCTTGGAGGAAGAAGAACCAGATTTTATGTTCTATTGGAGTGGAGAGCTATCATTTCATCAACCATAGCCTGCTGCCATCCTGGAATTACCAGTGCCTCACCTGTTGTTTTAGGAATAGATACAGACGAAAGAGACGAAACAAAGGCAGAAGATGAAGAAGATAAACGGTAAGAACTCAAGAAATTATAAATTGGGTAAGGATTACTAGTCGTACAAGTACCTTTCCTAAGTGCGACAAAAGGACTGGATGGCATTCTTGGAGCAGGAGTTGGTGAAGGAGATGAGCATGAGTCATTTTGTATCTCTACAGGGCCGAATGAGGGCAAATCATTGAGTAGGACTTCAAAGGTTGTCGGAAGAGACTCTGTGGGGCTAACATGGGATTGCATGGCTTTATTCTGTCGATGATATGTAATAAGAAGCGGCGATGGTTCTGGAGTAGAAATCGAGACTGGAGGAAATTCTGGCTCTAGAGTGGGGCTCGGATGCGGAAGGTCTTCAGATATACGTTGAGGTATGGAAGATAATGGAAAGAACATTTTAACCAAAAAAATGTAACATCGGTAGAAATTTTGTGACATCTGTTACTCAAAAAATCTAAAAGCAATATCCTTTTTGTAAACGTGGATAACCGAGAAAAACACACTTGAAAGCATGGGCGGACAACCTGTCTTTTCCCGGTTTTAGATTATGAACAAAGCACGTAGAAGGTAAGACATGATAGAGAGGCTTTGTAGGATAAATTATAAAGTAAGGTACCTGATTTTTAAGAACAAATGAAGGTTTCCAATTAATTAGATAACATGCCGTGAGAATAACATCTCCCTAGAAACGTACAAGAGCATGTACATGAAGAAGAATTCTTGCAGTTTCAACCAAGTGCCTATTTTTACGCTCGACTAGACTGTTTTGTTGTGGGGTATGAGAACATGATGTTTCGTGTAACATTCCCTGTTAGGCCATAAATGATTAAAATGGTTCGGAGAGATATTCTCGTGCGTTATCAGTATGTATTGTTTTGATTGAAATGTCAAACTGAGTGTAAACTTCTGAGCAAAAATTTTGAAAAATGGAAAATATCTTTGACCTTTGTTTCATTAAAAATAGCCAAGTACTTTGAGAATAATCATCAACAAAGGTGACGAAGTATTGATATCCTAGTGACGATACAACTTGACTTGGACCCCACACATAACAGTGAACAACGGAAAATAACTACTCTGCTTGACAATTGACACGATTAGGAAATGAGCTACGGATATGTTTACTAAATTGACACGACTCACAATTTAAAGAAGTTGAAGTTAAGCTTGGAACCATCCGTTGGAGCTTGGAAAGACTTGGATGACCTAGGCCATTGTGAAGCAGTAAAGGAGTTTTGGCAGTAGGACAAGCGACTGAAGTTCTTGGCATGGAGAAGTAGTAGAGACCTTTTGTCTTTCTCGTACTCCGGTCCTTCACAATTACAGATTTGTCATTAAAGGTAACAGAACATTTAAGATTATGATATAATTGGTAAATAGAAAGGAGGTTAAAAGGACATCTGGGAACATAGAGAACATAATCAGCTGTCAGAGAAGTACAAGGTTTGACAGTACCAATTCCTTGAGCTTGAACCTGTATGCCATTAGTAGAGGTGATGGAAGGAAGATAACTTGGACAAGTAAAAGTAGCGAAAATATTTCTATTGCTAGAAATGTGATTAGAAGCACCTGAATCAATAATCCATGGGTCAAATGATGATCTCTGTGCAATACAAGCAACGGAATTACCAGCCTAAGACATGGTGACAACAGGCGTGGCAGACTTCTTATCCTCAAGCCACTTCAAAAACTCTTCATAATCACTGTGGGATGGAACCTTTTGATTTTGCCTTTCTGGATCATCAATAAAAGGATATAAATCATTGGTCTTGGCAACATTTGCAGTACTGGAAGGTCGTCCATGCAGAGTATAATACTTCTCAATAGTATGCCCGAGTCTACCATATTGAATACACTGAGGGCGACTTCCTCCAGGTCTACCTCTATGGCCACGACCTCCTCTATCACTGTTGTGCCTAACTAAAGCAGAAGTATCAACAGATGCAAGTAGTGATGGTGGAGTGCTAGCTGGGGAAGCATTGCCTCGAATGAGCTGAGCAATGGTATCGCTGGGAGTAGGCAATGCTTAACTACCAAAATTTGATTACGCACTTTATCATATTCTAGGGGTAACCCATACAATGCAAAGATCATGAATAATTTTTCTCATTGTGTTTGCAGTTCTTCCAAACTAGTTGTATAAGGAAAAATTTCATTGAGGGCTGACAGAGCAACATTAATCTGTCCCGTATATGTTGTAATTGGGACATCCAATTTTTTAGGACAACCAAGCCAATAAGATTAGAACAAACTTCATACAAGCGCGAATTATCATTAGTAAAAAGAGTTTTAGCTTGTTGCCAGATATCATAACAAGTATTGTATGGATCAAAAACCTGTTTGGGTGAGAGATCAATAGTTTGCAGAAGTATACCACACAATTGTGCATCAATTTTCTTCTTCTTAGGCTGATCCATAACGGTAATATCTTTAACCTTTTTTGATAAATGATCCTCGGAACCTTGTCCAATAAACTATAACTCAACAACTTTCATCCATGACGAATAATTAGTACCATCTATCTTCTCTTTAGTATTAATTGTAGACCAAGATATAGTAGGAGGAACATAAACAATAGTAGGAGAGCTAGATTCACCCTTAGTCACAATTTCAGTCATACTTTTCTTTACTTTTTTTCTTTTTCTTTTTTTAATCGGTAAAATACACAAAAAATAAAGTAGATCCGAAATAAAAAATTGGCACCTGAGAAGGCTTTAGAGTGTGCTAAATTAGGTATCTAGAGAGGCAGGCAAGAGTGGATGGAAATGACACGTCTAGGAGAGAGCTTGCTGGAAAAGATGTTCACAAGAAAAAGCTCAACCGACTTGCCCGATATTGCTCGGCAATTCACCAGAAACTTGCACCGCAAGCAGTGGCTCAACAAGAGTGGAGGCTAGGGTTTTATCCCCAGCTCTGACACCATGAAAAGATAGAGATAATAGAGAGAAAGTATTTTGTTGATTTGTGTCGTCATTCCCATACATGCTACATAAGTATATTTAGGTTTTACATTTATTGCTATACATTTAATATCTAACTCTCAACTACTAACTACTAACCAATTCCTAACATCTGTTAACTATTTTTTAACATTTATCATTTCATTTAACTTCTTGTTTTTACGTTTAGGGCTTGTTGCACTGTATGAGCAGAATGACAAACCTTCTTCTGCTATCGAGTAAGATCTTCACCTACAAGGAATTTCAGATTTATTATATGAAGTGAAACTTAACTTGTGTGTGGGTGAGGAATTTCAGATTTATTATTGAGCCGATGTTATTCATACATTGGGTGTTAGAGCATTCACATCAGTCGTTCTAAAGGGGATTTCTCCCCCTTTAATTTCTCAAGTGAGAAATTAGGGAGAGAAAATTCCCCCACCAGCCTTTCCAATTTCAGAAAGGGTTCTAGAAATACCTTAGAGAAAGTTACTATTGACAAATTTTCTATTATTATTATTATTTTTTTGGCACCAAAATAAAACAAAATACACCAATCTATTGGAGAATCATTTTTTCATTATTCATTATTTTTGTATACTAATATTTTCGTTGTATAGAAATGATTTTTTAGAAATATTGAGTGACCTCTTTCTATTTTGTATAAGAAATAGGTTTCTAGAAAGTAAGATTTAGATATAAAATAAGAAATGCGGGTGTGAATGCTCTTATAATATCAATGAATTCATAAGCTTTAGTTTTTTGTTTTCATCGAAAATCCATTACGTCACTTGAGATATATAATATACGAAGATTGCAAAAATTTCTAACCTTTGATTTTAAGATTTTGAAAAACAAGTACCACACTATATTGTGTAGTTTAAAAACTACCTACACAATAAACATTAAATATCCAAATCCGGTGTTAAAATTTTCTATTTCATATTCATATTATACTGGGCACAACAATTGCCTCTGAGTTGGGTGTCTAATCATATTGCTTGTTTCTTTTGTAGCTTCATCCAACAAAAGTTAGGAGGTCCAACTGTTTCGGATTATGAAAAGCTACAAGCTGAAATGTCGGATTTACGACTAAAATATGATGAGCTTTTGGTGGCACACCAGGAGAAGTGCAGGGAGGTACAAATTCATCATTTGCTCCTTCCCAATTTTTTTTTTTTTTTTAACATTTTGGAAGGTAAGAAGTGAAGTACCCTCCTAACTAGTGAAGTTTTGAATGGTATTAATGAAATATGTGGATAATTGCTAAAATATCTTTAGTTAGACACGTTGACGAGTCATTACTTAAAGTATTATGAAGCTACGCTAATTACTTTCTCAGGGAATGGTATTATGTTTTCTAGTAAAATGTATTGCACTGCCGCGATATCACATTTTTGGGTGGTCAGATCATATAAAAGAAATAACTATCTTGTGGTCTAATTATCAAAGAAAGGTTTTGCTGCGGCTGCAATAAAAATGATGCCCGGCTGCAGCCACGTACCTTGCTCTTGATGGCAAAAGCCACTAGAGGAGTCATTTTTTATGAAAGTTATTATCAAGACACTTGTTTTGTAGCTCTATTCTTAAAAGGAAAATGATTTATGTGTTTACAATGAAGTACTGAAACTGTATAAATACATACGTGGTCAGGCCCTGATCTTGTTTTCAAGGAAAATATCAAGCTACTGGGTAAAACCGTATATGTGTTCGTAAAGTTTCTCTACATATTCTTTGTACTTAAATCGTTACTGATTCATAAAAAGGTCCATATTGCTGCTTCACTTCTATACATGTTCTTTTGGTACAAAACTTCGTGTATTCCCAGTCCCAGTCTCTGAAAAATTGGTAGCTTTTGAATCTTTTTAGTCGTTTGTTGCATTTTTCATCAACTTCTTTTACTGATATCATCTTTAGCCAAAAGCAATTCATTTTCTCATTCTTGGCCCTTGATATTGTGGTACGCAGCTGGAGGACCTAAAAGCATCAGATACAAAGGCATCTACCAGAAAGACCGATAATGATGATGACGAGTCCCCAAAGAGTGCATTCCATAATATTCTTCCGAGTCTTCACGATACTACAGAAATATAGCTTCCATTGTCTCCTGCCAAACATTATGGGTTCCTTTATCATACCTTGTTTTCCCACCTAATTACCAGACTTGGCTTGTTTTCCGAATTTGTCGCTGCCAACGAAATGTTATAAGTTTCTCATTTGTAATTTGTTTGAAACATCCATTAGTAGTGCTCCACGACTCGAAGCATTATTGGCAACGAAAAGTTGATGTCTCCGTAATGTTGTAGGGCTGATTGCAACTATATGAAAAGCAAGTTGGGTCGGTGAAACAAATTTGAGAGGTCAGAACTGACATCAAAATTGCGACATAGGTTTGTCGGATGTTTGATGCTGGTCTAGATTTTTTTGGCTGATGTAACAATCTCAAGATACTTTTTTTATTGCATTTAACCTTCCTTTTAGGTGTGGGTCTAGTTTTGTGTGCATTTGTATTTCACCGAAAGGGCAATGGTAAACCTAGAAAGAAAAATATGCTTAGAAATTAAACAGAGATCAATTTAATTTAAATCGTGTCCTCGGATTTTTTTCCCCCTTAAAAATAGGATTAACGCAAAAGAACAAATATAGCGGAATAAATAGCGGAATAATATTAAGAACAAATATAAACTTTAGGATTACTACCAGGACCAATCCAGGATTTCCAAGCAGCAAGACTCGACTTTACTCGACCTATGTAAGAAGTTTTATATATATATATATATAATATTTTTTTTTTCAGAGGCTGCTTGAGGACATAATTTAAAATTTTTAACTTTTTTATAAATATTTTGAAAAAAACTTTGAAGATGAGAATCAATGTCCCTCCCTACCCCCTCTTTATTCGGCGTATGTCCATGGTAGAATACGATAACGCCCTTGAGATACTCTTTCCGGTACTAACCAATGAAAAACATAAAAACACACATGCAATATATATATATATATATAGATACATAACTTATTGCATTTTCTTTACAGAAAATATCTTTTTGTTTGGTACATTAGGCCTTTGCCCAAGAAAAGGGGGAGTTGAATATTGAATCTCTTGCTATAAAGTCTGAATTCAAATCTCTTTTGCACAAACCACATATACACCATAGCTTTTGGCAACGTATGCAGTAGCGGCAAATTTTATTTTATTTTTTTGGTACAAGCAGATTGTTTAGTTAGGGGAGTTGAATCGAGATTGAACCAAATTTCATAAAACTAGGGAGATGTAGCTTTTATAATTCAGAGAGTTGAAATATGAAATTTTTCATAGTAAAAAAGTGTTGTCATAATTCTAACCCTTTTTCCAAAAGTTTCATCAGAGCATTCGTACACCTATTTTTTAAGGGTTGCGTTTTATTCATTTAAATTATCATTTTAGAAATATAAAAATGGGAAACATAAATATTAGAGTAAATTTCCAAGCAGATAAATTTACTATTCATAATTTTTTTATTAAATTATTAATTATTTCCAACAAAATTGTCAATCATTAGTTAAGATTATAAAAATTTATTAAATTTTTATTATATAATATAATATTGTTGAAATAATAAAAATTAAATGAGAAAGCTGCCCGTAGCAGTAGGGCTCTTCTTCGGCCCCTTTACTCAAATCCTCATCAAGCTTCCAGGTTCATTTTTCTCCCCACTTGTACTCTCATACCCTACTTTTGAAATTTCAATCTTATTTTCTGTGCATATATTTAATCTTTACATTGAATATATCTATGTATGTAATATCCTCAAATGGATGATACACAAGAAAGCACAAAAACCCATCTCCCATTTCCAAAGGTGAGATTTTTCTATATGTTTTCAGCAATAGTTGTAGTTATAGCAATCTTATTCAGCTTCACCAACACAAGTTTCATCAAATTTCCATTCCTCAAAACATTTTTCTCACCCCAATTGACCCAATTTCAAGAATTTTCGAAACACAAGCAAAACCCTATTTCCAATTCCCCTAATTGTGTCCTATGGATGGCCCCTTTTCTCTCAGGTGGCGGGTACAGCTCGGAAGCCTGGTCTTACTTCACGGCTCTGCGCGAAAACAACAAAAACCCTAGTTTTAGAATGAGTATTTACCAACATGGTGACTTAGAAAGCCTCGAGTTTTGGGAGGGTTTGTCGGAAAAGGAGAGAAATTTGGCTGTAGAGCTTTACCAAACGGAATGTGAAACGAAAGAAAACACCGTAGTGATATGTCATAGCGAGCCCGGTGCCTGGTACCCACCGCTTTTTCAAACAACCCCGTGCCCACCTGGAGGATTTGGCCATTTCCTGTCCGTGATTGGTCGGACCATGTTTGAGACCGATAGGTTGAATATTGAACACGCAAGGCGTTGTAATAAGATGGACTTGGTTTGGGTGCCCACCGAGTTTCACGTATCTACTTTTGTTCAGAGCGGGGTTAATGCATCGAAAGTTGCAAAAATTGTTCAATCTGTAGATGTTAAGTTCTTCGATCCTTTAAATTGTGAGCCGTTAGATCTTCGATCTAGAGCCACTCCAGTTTTGGGCTCAATTAATGAGAAATTGATTAGTGAGCATAAGTTCGTGTTTTTGAGCATTTTCAAGTGGGAACATAGGAAGGGGTGGGATGTGCTCTTACGGGCATACTTAAAGGAATTCTCCGGGCTGGATGATGTGGCTTTGTATTTGTTAACGAACCCGTATCACTCCGATAAAGATTTTGACGACAAGATTACAGATTTTATAAAAAATTCCGATTTAATAAAGCCAGCAGGCGATTGGGCTCCTGTGTATGTGATAGATACACACATACCTCAGATTGATTTACCGAGACTATACAAAGTGGCCAATGCATTTGTTCTTCCAACTAGAGGTGAAGGGTGGGGCCGGCCTGTTGTTGAGGCTATGGCCATGTCATTGCCTGTTATCGTGACGAATTGGTCGGGCCCCACAGAGTATATAACCGAGGAAAATAGCTATCCTCTAGAGGTGGATAGTTTTAGTGAAGTACAAGAAGGGCCATTCAAAGGGCATTTGTGGGCTGAGCCTTCGGTGGATAGGGTTCGGGTTTTAATGAGGCGTGTGATGAGTAATCCCGAAGAAGGTAAGAATAAAGGGAGGAGAGCGAGAGAGGATATGATTAGTAGATACTCTCCCGAGATTGTTGCTGGGATCGTTACCGAACATCTGGATAAAATTTTCAACTCGGGGGTGTGACTATTTTCCTTTCCTGTACGAGAACGGGATTTTTGGATGGATGCTGTTCATCTTAAGGTTGGTTTTTTAGTTTGGTTTAACATTTTTAGTTTTGTGTTTGTGCATGTAGTTTTTAATAGCAATGTAGGCTGCCTTCTAGTTATGAACCTGAAAGTGGAAACTTGTTTCTGATTTTGAATTTGGAAATAAGCAAACAACATGGTTAGGGGGATGAGTTCACAAAATAGTTTATGGACTATTATCTCAGGAAACAACCCATTCATGGGTTTTATTTAGGGGTATAGATATTGAAATTACATGAAATTGATGAAATTTAAACCTATTCATGATTTTCAGTACTCAAATTAGTGAAACGAGAATAGAAAATGAAAATCATGACAACAAAACCAAAATGATTGCACTTTTTACACAACAGACTAGGCCTTCGGTTCACTTTTATTTATGTTTTATTACATTATTCGTCCCCAAGGCAACAGAACTTGCTTATTTATGGAAACATAGAGATTCAGTATTTAAGAAACGATATCTCTGGTGAAGGTTGGAACAACACTTTCTTAGCAGGGTTGTTTTCTTCCTGGTTACGAACTCCCTCAGTAGCTCCACCTTTCCACCTTTATAAGAAAATAAAATAAAACATAATTGGTACTATTTTTTTTAAGGAGCTGCAGTAAGAACGGGCATTAATAGAATTACTAAATTATTTAATATAAACTTATATGGATATTTGGTTGACTATTGTACAAAAATTTATTCATAATAGCTAGTTTCATACTAAAAAAGTCGTCCTAAGCCTGCAACTAGCCACCATCATTTATCTCTACCGTTTTTTGTACTAGCCTTTTTTTCTCCCTTTTGAGTACATCAGTAATTAAGCTTGTCGACAGTAATTAGTGTTTTGACGAAATGTGCATATGTTTGTTGGACATACACTGATACATACGCATACCTCTATTTGGTTAATATATCAATAAAAAATTTATGACAAGCACAAGTATTAGAAGTGCATGTATTTATTTAGTGTAAATGTTAATGGCGCCAACAAGGACCAAAATTATAATTAAAGCAATTAGCCCTATAAGAGGAAAATAATGGTTATCAAGTAGACAGTTGAACTTTTAATGGCTCAAATATAGAATCCAAAATTTTCAACAATATTCCGGTTTTAAGGGCAAATATAATTTAAGACGATTGAATAGGAAAATAAGTATTACACAGATACGATGTATTAAGTAGTCAATAGACAAGACCTAGTACGATTAGTAACGTACCTGCAAAAGTTGTTTTTGCCTAAATTACCAACTTCTTTTACAATACTAATGTATTCTAATTGACCAGTAGTTAGACCAATAATAGCTCAATAAATAGAGAATATCAAAAGATGAATAGACCTTTTTCGATTTTGAATAATTATGACTTACTTGTTTGGATTGTTAGTATAGCAATCAGTGCATCTGCAAATGGATGGAAGAAAAACACCGGTTCCGTTTCTAATTCCATATTTAGGTTCATACTTTGGTTGGGTCATTTGGGGAATAAAAACACCGGTTCCTCTGGTCTTCCCATAATTAAAACGAACTACCTTGTTGTCTCCATGTTTGAAGCTTTCAATCTACAACCAGAGAAGAAAAGAAAACGTAAGATAGCAGAAACATATCGCCGATATCTGTGCATGCAGATCCTTATGTGGCAATATCTGGGGCGATACTCTTTATGTGATCAAAGTTCTGTACTCCTATTTGCTTCAGCCTTTTCTTTGTTGTCATTTTCTTATCGTGATATGCACTAGCTAGGCATATAACCATCCGTATATCGGTGTATTATAGCTAGGGGTGTGCATATAATAGGTCAAACCAGAAACCAAACCGGATTGAACCCGTTCGGTTTATTTTTTTCTAGCTTCAGTTCGGTTTGGTTTTATGAAGTAAAAAATTCCGATTTTTTTGGTTTAAACCGGTTAGGTTTCGGTTTTAATTTTAAATATCCTGGTTCAACGAACCGAACCAGGTTTATATTAATACAAATACATTTTTCTCCAACCTAGTTAGTTAGGGTTACGCATACTAGTCAACCACACATTTTCAATTTGTAGATTGCTTTTATTGACTGATTGTGGATTGCTGTTGTTTGAGAATTAGACTCTTGTTTTTTTAAAATTGTTTTTTCGGTTTTGGACCAAATCGAACCGGCTTGTTTAGTTCGATCCGATTCGGTTTTGAATACTAGTTTTAGTTGGTTCGGTTTTTCATTTATCAAATTCAGTTCAATTGGTTATTCCGGTATTGCTTAACCGAACCGGCTGGTGCACGCTCCTAATTATAACATAAACTATATACAGATTTTGGGAAAACCTTTAAGAGAATAAATTACTAAGGGAATTTTTGTGAACAGAACAGAAAAACATAATTTGAATGAAAATGAGAAAAAAGAGGAAACAGAAACTTAGGCTCTTTCCCTCACCTTTATGGCAAGGTTTTGGGTAACGTTGTCGGCCCGGGCTTTTGGCTTGAAGGGAAACTCAGAGATGATTTCTTCGTAAATATCAGAAGGTAGCCATTGTTCACCATCCTCTAAATTTGGAGGAAAATCAGACATGGCTAAGAGGCAAAGAATTAAGAGAAATCTAAACATGTAGATACACAATTAGATATTGTTTTCATGAATATGCATCCATATATAAGCAACTGTATTTGGACGTTTACGTGACTTGTTGAAAGGTGAAATTTTATTTTTGACGTGTTTTGGCTGGAGTTAAAGAAATAAGGTGTCGACAAAAAAAGGTGTTGACAAATTTGAATTTAGGCTGAAATTGTGTCTAAATTACAAGTTGGAATGAAACTTAATTGGTAAGAAATAATAAGGATTTATTGTACTTCTGTTTTTTGTTAAAATGAGTTTACAGTTTATACTCCCTGCAACCGAACATCTATACAATTTCTATAATGTGGGTTCTATATACATTCTTTCTATTTTTATTCTTGCCATGAAGGCCAATTTTTCTTGAATCACTCCCCTTATGATTTGTAACTGTATTACTGTTAGATTAATTATAGAAACTCATTAATATTCAGTGGAATTTGTAACTCTTACTCCGCATTTGGTATCAAAAACTTCGGAACCTATTATAGTTGAGAAAAGGTAAAAATATAATAAAGGAATTTATAAGAATATATAAGATTGTAGAAGAATATGGAAGTCATTGGGCTTAATTTATACATCAATTTATGTGTGCTTGCACACATAAGAATTTTTGTGAAACTATAGAGAAACTTGCTAGAAAGATAGTCAATCACACACTATTTGATATATTAAGTTAGTGAAGTAGGAGTTTGAAGCATCCTTGTGTGGGGACTGCCCCTTTAAGACGGTCTGCTTCACAAGTATTACTTATCTCGAGAAATTATAATTTGAGTAAAGTAGTTCCTTATACGAATATGTGAATAGTTTTGACAATGTTGCCTCAATTTATTTGTATTCTTCTTTTATCTAGTTGTGAATCGGATTGAATGACATAACGTACATCATGGATAAGACAAGAGGGCTTCTTCACTATCTATTCAAGTAGAGTAAAACACCAAAGAAGTACGTGTGGAAGTGCCAAGAGATTTTGTGGATCAAAGGAAGTGTTTTTGGAAATTTCGCAAACTAGCACTCGGAACACTTGTTTAACCTGTTTAGTATTTCCAGCATAATAAGCACTACACAACTCCAATGTGTGTGAGTCTTGAGGCATTGAGAAAAAGATGAAGACAAGTATGTTTCTCAAGCATCCTCAATTTCCAAGATTTTGAAGGTCAGACTTGAGAAGTGTTTGGTTGAGCTATGAAGAAGTTACCAATCAATCAGTTCAATTAACTTGTTGATTGGTAGGAAAAAGATTCAGCTAAAGGTTCCGTAGAGTACCATAGCCACAATGAAGCACCGATGGATCGGTATGACTGAGTTTGGGATATCTAAATAAGAAAGCCTTATTTTTTGTATAGAAAAGCCAAGGATTGTATAACTTTTCTTTGAATATTCGGATTCTCATATTGAGTGTGGTTTGGCTTCTGTCACATAGCCGGTTTCTATCATACTATCCTGAGTACGTTTAGTCCATACGTGTAAAGTATGGGTAGTCAAACTTCGGTTGCCATTGCGAGTTGGAATGGCAGAGAGAGATAATTACTACGATTGTGTATCATTTGCAGGCTTCGGGAATCACTATAGGTATGTAAGCGAACTTGATTTGTAGGTTTTGTGCTGAATGAGAATGATTTCCTTTAGATCCTTGGTTCTTTATTTATATCCATGGCAGTGAATGATTGTTGTTGGTGATTATTGTGTCTTTATGGTCCATTTGAACAACCTGATCCGTTTGAACTAACTAATTTTTAGTTAATCAAATTCAAGAATTGAGCTCGTCCAGTATAGGTCAAACCTTGCTTTTGGTTTTCCAGTTCTAATATTTATTAAATTTATGATTTATTTATTTATTTATTTGTTTTATTTTATTTTATTATTATATTTTTGTGCAAAGTTTGAAAGCTGTAGCAGGAGCAAAATTTTTTGTATAGGTGGATGGACTTCAACTACAATATTAGAGATTTATGATCCATATGTTAATTTTAGCAGACGAGAAATGTACACAAGGGATGATGCATATGATGGATGGAATGATTTATGAATTTAGAGATCTAATAAAAGTTTAATCAGACAAATATTTACTCTTTTACTCTCTTAAATATTGGGAAGAATCCCTTGCCTGAAGCCAAAATATCAACATTTTTTATGCAACTAAGCGCCCGGAACAAAAAACATGAACCTGTATCTTCATATACAGGATGATAAACATCTTCAAATTTGATCACACACAAAGACAGGGCCGTGGATACCCCCTCGGGCCAACCACAGACCACCCCGGGTTAGAAAACAAACAGACTGCCAACCGATGCTCATGAATGGCTTCACGTAATCCTTGCCAAAGGCATGGAGCATATCCATGATCTCCTTGTCAATCTTGATTGTGTCTATCTTGTAAGCACATGAATAGACATTTCCAACATATAAAAATGAAAACAAAAACTACCAAATTTGATGGAGAAAATGAGAATCATCGATCACATTGCCAATGACTACAACAAAGAATGCAATTCATGGCATCAATGACTGCAAATTCCATAAGAAAATGAGAACAAATTCGATAGCCAATGACAAAAGAACATTTCAAGGGTACATGCAAGCAAGCACCAATTGCCAGTATACAAATCAATGGAACTATTACAATGCATCGACAAAGCAGAAAGTAACTTCAATTGAAAACATGCCACCAAAAACTAACTCAGGGCTGCAGAAAAACTAAAAACAAAAATCCATAGGCATAACAAGATCTCATAGTGCTTAGACATTAATAACTGAAATGAACATAAAGTATCATGTCCCAGTGCCAAAATTAAGAAACACCAAGTACCAACAGCTACACTTGGCACTAAGAACAGCCGATGGCAAAAGAACTTACAAAACAAACCACATGAAAACTTCCAAGCTACTGTTTTTAAAAATTCATTTGAAACACAGATCAAACGGGCTCCTCAGTACCTCCTAGGGCCACCTGGTCCACCACGGCCATAAGAGACAGGCAGTGTAGACTGTTGCTCCTCAGCTGCCTTAACAACCCCAGGAAGGTCGCCCATGCCGAGGGCTGAGAGCATATCCATAGTCTCTTTATCAACCTCGATTGAGTCGGTCCTAATTGCAGACTCGTCAGGGACAAAGTCCATACGTCTCTCTCTCTCCTCCTCTTGCAGCTTCAGGGAGATCCCGCGGACGGGGCCCTTTTGAATCCTCTTCATGAGATGGGTGGAGAACCCTGCAATCTTGTTGCGGAGACGCTTGGACGGGATGATAGCAACCTCTTCCAAGATCTTCTTGTTGGTGTGGAAATCCAGAGTCATCTTTGAGTAGTACCTCTCGATGACCTGGCGAGAGGACTTCTTCACTGTCTTGGTGCGCACACGACCCATGCTTGCAAATCTGAAACACTAAGGAAAAGCCCACCAAACAAGGATTAAATATATAGTATAATACACCACTAGACTACTAGGATCCAAATACAACTATATCTTTGAAATCCAATATAGGTTTTTCCAAGAAAATTGTGAAATCTATACGGTGAATATGAGGCCAAATTTACATGTTATAGGGTTTTACAAGTATTCAGAAAATATATAATAATCCTAAAAATATTTAGCAGCATAAATAGTTTACACATAATAAAAAGCATTGACCGTATTCATGATGAACTAGATCAAACAAATGTTACTGAATCATTATCCAACAAACTGTGAATTGGTACACACATTCCAAAATGTGGTTCACCTCACAAATTTGCCTAACTTAGTGAACTAACGCAACCCAGTGCATTTGTTTTTTTTCATGAAAAAATTTCAAATGAGAAATCTATCATATAGATGAATAATTTTCATATTATTTCTATTATTTGAAGGTTAGAAGCATTAAAATTATATTCCAAGAGTAATACATCTTTGTAATGAACTATTACTGTACACCACTTATAAAATCTTCATACAATTGCCACATATATGAAACGATACCCTATATACATCCTTTTATGGCGTGTGGCGTACCACATTTGTATTTTCATTCCATGTGCTGGAACAATCCTTTTTAACAGTTATATAGGACCAAACTACAATTAAGCAAAATTATTGTTTACAAATACTAAATCTTATGTTATTTTATTCCAATCGAATCATCTTACAATGACATTTTACTTAACTAAACCACAATAACATATGCATTGATTTCCATACAATTTCAATAGCATATATGTAACAACCATATGTTCACCTCTGCCAGAAATATAAGCAGTATGATACCTGGTTGGTAAACCACGAAGTATATATATAAAACAAAGCCCATAAAATACACATATGATTCATGTTTTTTAGTTGTTTTCTCATTATAAACTTCCAAAAAAGTATATTTAAATAAGAAAACAATATATTTTTATGAACTTTATGACCTAAACTATATTTATGACAAACTTTTAAAACGTACTTTCAACAAAATATAATACTAAACCCGCCCCTAAAACTCAAGTTTTTTGCCATCTTCTATTTTACTACGGTATGATCAATTTACACATCAACAAGAAGCAGTTATGTGTAGGCATTTGTTGTAATAGATCAAATGAACCTAAACTAAAACCCTAATTTCCTTCTCTATTGTTTGCCCCGCAAAAAATATAATCTTAAAGCATTATATAAAGCAAATCTAATTACAGAACAGAACTAATAAGAAAATTATAAATAACAGAAAAAAGAAATGACAAAGCAAAGCTGAAACTACAGTTTCGAAGCGATTTTGACAAAATCAAATAGTCTGAGAAAGCTGAAATAAATCGTTACCGGAAGACGCTACAGCCGCCTGGAGAGAGAGAGAGAGAGAGAGAGAGAGTATATTAAATGGCGGAGGGGAGAGGATTTAATTAGGGTTTGTGAAGAGAGGGGTTCGGCGTGTATTGGGCTTTCAGTATAAATAGGGTTAGCCCATTAAAATGGGGCTCTAAACTATTGGGCTGCATTTTGTAAATGGGCCTCACATGGTTACCAAGAAACTCGTTCTTCAGAATTATATTGGAAACTCGCTATTGGGAAGTTTTCTCATAGTAGGAAACATGCAAGCATACGACATGAAAAATATGAAATGCTAACTGTTGAGATTGAAAGTCCATGAAATGCCCGTCCAAATTTTGGACTTCTAATCTTGCTGTTGGTGTTTAATTTAATAGACTGCAACTCGCTCTACAACCACTATAGAACGGGACACTTTGTAGTCCCTACTTTTCTCGGACCGTTACAATTCTAAAACAATTGCACCTAACCTAAGTTGCAACGAAATTGTGATTTACTGGAAAATTATAGGGCAATTATAAATGTACCACATAAATGGCTAAAAACACTATATACAAATTGAATAAAAAAAATACTAAAGGCACCACAAAAAAATACCAAAGGTGCAACACATTTAATATATTAAATATAATTTAATCAATTCCTAAATAATAAGTGAAGTTATAAAACTGTTCTCCATATATAAACTCACAAAACCCTCTCCTCTTCTATAGTGGTCACTATTCTCTTTCTTTCTTTCCCCTCGACACCCTCCATTGCCACCGGCCACCTCTCTCTAACTCTCTCCCTCTCCACTACATACCGCCCACCACGATCACCACTATTGCACTGCTTCTAATTGCACCACCGCCATTGCACCAACCACAACCACCACCCGAAACATGGCCATTCATCAAAGAATACATTCAACTATGAGGATGTCGAAGGTCACGAGCTACATTCGTCGAATGTGCCATTCGACCAATCGGGGTTGAATGCACCTTAGTTGTACCGACCTCTGTGAGATTGAATGTATCATGTGATTATCGAAATTTAGGATTTATCCAAATGTATTACAGCTCATTTCTATCTTTTTTTTTTTTTACAAATTAACAACATTATGAAGCATAAATAAGCAAAAAATTAAGTTATTTACTCATCTATTTATGCAAAATTGGTGTAATGTGATAAAACTTACAAATTGTAATTTTGGATCTATGGGTTGGGAAGAGAACTCAATATCTTCAAGAGATGGGTCCATTTGATCTTCAATTGTGTTCTAAAGACTCAAATAATCATACCTTAATGGATTTGATGATTTAATTTTGTGGAAATTAGTAAGGCAAAAAAAATGGCAAAGTAAATTTTGTGTGTAAGATGAAAAAGTAGTGAGAGAGAGAATAAGATAGAGATAAATAATAAAATAGAGATGAATAAAATGATTAAAGAGATTATTATGAAAAAAAAAAAAAGAAGAAGAAGAATATGAAGATGAAGATAAAGATTAAGAAGAAGAAGATTAAGATGAAGACGATGATGATGAAAAAGATGAAGTATTCGATTAATTGGAGGAAAGGGTATTTTGGTAATTAATTATTATGGTACCAATAGTATACTAGTGGTGCTTGAAGTAAAAATTAATTATTGCATTTAGTTTGTGGTGCCCATGAAGTAAAATGATTTTTAATAGTATAGTGCTTAAAATAATGTGGTGTCTTTAGCCATTTGTGTAGTAACTTTATAATCGCCCTAATGTTAATACTAATGAAAAAAATATGTAGTAAATTTTCCATATATAAACATTAATAATCACTCATACGTGGAGTTTTTTTGCCATTTTAACCTACATGGCTCTAAATATCCATGGCTCTAAATATTCCAAAACCAACACACCACTTGAAAATTTTCCCTAACTGACACACCTCATTAGAAAACGCATAAAATAAATGCGTTTTCTATATGTTTAAATTCCAATATGCTCCTTCAAAATATTAACGGGGCTAAGGTATCAATTGACTAAGAAAATGCATTAATAAAATACGTTTTTACTGTTTGTAAATTTTACATTAAAAAAAACATTTGTATTATGTTTTTTCTGTTTTAAAAAGTTTTATGCATTTTCTATTTTACAAAGGTTTACACAGAAAACACATTTGTTTTATGCGTTTTCTATTTTAAAAAATTTACACAGAAAACACATTTCTTTTTTGCATTTTCAGCTTGTCAAAATGTACATATAAAACAAATTTCTTTTATGCATTTTCACCTTATAAAATTTGGATAGAAAGCACATAAAAATAAATGCATTTTTTTTCACAAGTTAATACAAAAAAAGAACATTTATTTATTACATTTTCAATAACCTATAAGCAACAAACAGACAAATTTCACAGAAAAATATCAACAAACTTTCAATTCATACTCACCATTTCATAAAACTAAAAAATTTCACAAAAATAAAAACATGTTAATAACATCAACAAAGTAGATAAGTCCGAATAAACAAAGCATTTGAATATACAAGTTTCATACATAATTAAGTCCCGAAAGATGTACTAATCATGCTAAATAATTTAATACTTTAATTTTGAGTGAGTTCCGCAATTGATAGGCTTCCTCTGCCTTTTTGACTTTCTTGGGAGAGGTATTGACTTTCTTGGGAGAGGTGTTGTCTCTACTTCCTATACTTATGTAGGAGGTTCTATTGGTGGCTCAGAGAAATATTGTGCAAATGGCTCGCTAAGGGGTTGTATAGAAGACTATTAGGTAGGCTGTATAATTGGCTTTATAGGAGGTAGAGGCGGAGGCGAAAGTAGTGAAAAAGACTGCATAGGTGGCTGCGAGATAGGGTTAAAGTCAATCGCTGAAGCAACCGCTGAAGAGGACGTCCCTTTTCCTTTTATGGTGTTTGTAACGTTGATCATATGGTAAAGTCCTAAATGTATAACTACTCAAACAGGATTGGCTTGAATTCGGTGTATGTACCTCTAACTCTAACATATCCGATGTTAATACCGGATTATCATCATGAAGCATTGAAACAATCCAATCATTTATATCTTGTGACTGAGGAATATAACAAGCAATATTATCATGTCGTGGCGTAGGAGTCCGCTCTGGAGGTATAGGTATGTATAAATTATCTGTATGAATTGTAGATGTAATAGGCTGATGTTCACAACCGACATCAGGCTAGTGTTTGGGACCAATATCAGGTTGATGTGCGGGGCCACTATCAATTGGCTCAAAATGTGTCAATCCATCCATTACACCTCGTCCATCCCTCTGTCTTTGTCCACGCCTCCATCTACCCATACGTCCTCATCCACGTTGAGGTTCAGCTTGTGATTGATCAGGGATATGGGGTATGTTATCCAATCCACATAGATCAAATCTAACCTCTTGCAGTATTGGCTGTATTAGCCTCTAAACCTCTGATTCCCCTCTGTTATATCCATTAAATATACTAATGAAAGCGTCTCCAACTACAAAAGAAAATTATATATAATAAAAAAAATATGTATATACAAGCGAGACTATATATAGATGAGTAAAAAACAAAATAGGTTGTTAACTTACCATCAATCTCTGACATGGTGCAGATGGTAGAAATCCATGCCTTGGAAATGAGACAAAAGGACAAACATTCAATCGAGTAATGAGTCGATACCATAATATATATGGATCATTGGGACTCATCTAGCCGTCAAACAACTCAGCCTGCCGAATGGTAAAATGTCTATTGCTCCACGTGTCAATGTGTACCTGATGAAACTCATGTTATGCAGTGTTATGGCGTTCTCGTCGATCTATGCCATGCAATGTATCTTCTCTTATAAATTCTATCGGCTCCCTCTGCAACATACCAAATTGATGTAGAACCCGATCTGGATAATGGTACTCTACGATGGCATAACATATTAACGGTATTCAAGCTCGCCATATCTCACAACCAATAAGATCGTCCATATATGGCTCCCAAACCATCAAAATTTTAACAAACAAAATTTAATCAATAATGCAACAATTAGTATAGAAATTTAGTAATTGATAAAGTACTTAACTTACTTGGGTTTCTCCTATTCTCTCCAGTTGTTCTCGATGTTTTCGTAAATTATATAGTTATGCACTGCTTAACTCCATATGAAAAAAATCAATAAATATGCAACAATTTATTGAGTTTGAAAAACAAATAGATATATAAACATGAAAAAAATAACTACACCTACCTATATCCATAAGGAAATGCATGTAAGTCTGGATGTGCCGGATCTGGATATAGAGTAAGGTGATCGAGACTCTATAATCTAATATGACTAAATCTGGGCAATGACCCATCAACCTTTCTACATGTCAACACCGTCTCATCCTAATAAAATATAGTATTCAAAACATAAGGACAAATCCATTTTATCAAGAAATTATGACATTTACAAGAAAAAAAGTCAGAGATTGTAATATTTACCCCAATCACCCATATGAGATGTGATTTAAGAGCCAACTAGTCATACAAAACATTGTTATCTATAGGCCCTGGATGTATAACATCTTGAGCTACAACCATTAACTCTGTAAAAAGCATAACTACTTAATAGGAATCAACATAAACTACCTAATAATGTATAAAACTGCACAATCTGCATAAAAAGTGTATAACAACTGCATAAACTATTTACAAACTGCATAAAATACACAATCATGTTGCCACTTACCATAATCACATGTTCCCCCATCCACATTAACCCTTTGTACGTTTCCTCCTTGCATTTCGTGAATATCTTATAACACTGAATAATAAATATTCATAGTCAAACACTACAACTTGATGACCAGTACTCTTTATTTTTTCATCAATAATCTTCAATATATTATGACCATATTTCGTACGACGACACCTTATTCCCTTTGCTGCATTCCTACAATTAGAAAAGTAAG
>MKEJ01008443.1:0-13499 GCA_001753735.1 Embelia ribes
CAATATACCACTCTGTATGGCAGCTTCCAGTGAGTTCTGAACTAGTATAAGGAGTTTGTGTACCGGTACATAGGTTTAGTATATCAGTATACCTTTGTGTGTCCACATACCCCTCACTGAACCAGATTCCAATGAGTTCTGAACCAATTTAAAAGGTTTGTATACTAGTACAGTAGCTTGGTATACCAAAACCCCCTTTGTGTGCTGGTACACACCCTTTGTGTACCAGTACTTACGCCCAAAACATAATTTTCCCACTAACAAAAGTATTACAAGTTGTTACAAGGGATGATCGTTTTGTATGTTAGGGAATGAGACATTCCTTGTATGCTCACAGGGTTAGATAAAGACATCCTTAGTTATATCCTAGAGACATCCTTAGTAATGTGACTCTTTACGTTTAGCGCCTGCTGAGATGAAGAAAATGTAAACTTATCTTGATGATTTGTTGAGCAAGGGGTTTATCCAATTAAATACATCGCCGTGGAGTGCACCAACCCTATTTGTACAAAAGAAGGATAGGTCGATGAGAATGTGTCTCAATTATGGGAAGTTGAATCGGGTTACGATTAAGAACAAGTACCCATTGGTGAGGATAAAAGATTTTTTTGATCAGTTAAGGGGTTGAGGTATTTCTTGAAGATTAATCTTTGTTTAGGGTACCAATAGTTAAGGATTCGAGAAGAGGATGTTACAAAGATTATTTTTGTAACTCATTATGGTCATTATGAATTTCTCATCATGCCATTCGGATTGAAGAATGCTCCAGCTGTATTTATGGATTTGATGAACAAGGTGTTCTAAAAGTACTTAGTCATTTCATCATCATCTATATAGGTGATTTTCTAGTTTACTCAAAGACTGAGGGAGAATACTATGAGCATCTAAGGATTGTGTTGTCAACATTATGAAAGCATCAAATACACACAAAACTATTGAACTGTGAGTTCTGGCTTCAAAAAGTGAAATTCTTGGGACTTGTCGTGATAGCAAAAAGGAGTAGCAGTGGATCCGTCAAAGGTTGAGGTGGTGTTGAATTGGGAGCATACTAAGAATATCTTCAAAATTACAAACTTCTTGGTACTGGATGGTTACTATTGGAGGTTCAAGAAGGATTTATCTACCATAGCTTCCCCTATAACCCAACTTACTCATAAAAGGGTCAAGTTCGAGTAGGTTGCTAAGTGTTAGGAGTTATTTGTGAATCTGAAAGAATTTTTGATGACAACTCTAATGTTGATCCTTCTAGAAAGGGGAAAGGGTTACACAGTAGCGATGCATTAAAGGAAGGTATGAGATATATACTAATGCAGATAGAGAGGGTAATAGCATATACATCTCGATAGTTGAAGGTGTACAAAAAGAACTATCCAATGCTTAACTTAGAGTTGGTGGCTATAGTATTTGCCTTGAAAATTTGGAGGCATTATTTGTATAGAGAAAAATTTGAGATATTCTCAGATCACAAAAAGTCTCAAGTATATCTTTACGCAATAAGACTTGAATATAAGACAATGATGGTGGATAGATGGAATACCTTGAGTAGTATAACTTCAACCTCCAATAGCAGCTAGGAAAAATGAATGTTATGGCTGATGCGTTGAGCCGCAAGACTCTATGTACCTTAGATTGTCTTATCTATGATGATTGGCAAGCGCAATTGACATTTACGGATTTTGGGTTGGAGATTGTTAAGATCGGGGCTCAAGTTTAATTGTTTGCAATTGAGGCCCGTCCAAAATGGTAGTAAGAGTCATAGAAGCACAACATGGAAATGCTCCCAAAAAATTGTTGACAGGGCCAATAATGGGTAATCACAAGTGTGGTCGTTGGGTACTGAAAGGGAGTTGAGATATCAGGATCACATTTATGTTTCGAAGGTGATGAGGGAAGTAGTGTTACAGGATTTACATTAATCTCAACTTGAAATACATCCCGGTAGGGGTAAGATATACCATGATTTGGGTCGCACTTACTGGTAGCATAGTCTAAAGAAAGATATCACGTAGTTTGTGGCATGTTGTTTCACTTGCCAACAGGTTAAAGGGCAATAGAAAGAAACCAACAGGTGAGCTACAACAGCTAGAAATACAAAAGTAAAAGTAGGAACACATCTTGATGGATTTTGTTGGGAGTTTTCCTAAGACCCGAAATGGAAGGGATACCATAGGGGTTATAATATATCAATTAACCAGGTCATCACACTTTCTACTAGCGAAAAAAATGATAATGCGGAGGTTCTTTCACAATTGTACATGAAAGAAATCATTTGGTTACATGATGTTCCGTTGACTATTGTCTTCGATAGGGATACCATTTTTATATCGCAATTCTAGAAAAGTATACGGGCTGCAATGGGGACAAAGTTGAATATGAGCATTGCATATCATGTGCAAATGGATAGACAGATGGAAATAACCATTCAAAATTTGAAGGATATATTATGACATTGTGTCCTTGACTTTGGGAAAAATTAGAACGAACACCTGCCATTGGAGGAGTTTACGTACAACAACAATTACCATTCGAGCATTGGCATGGCACCATTTGAGGCACTTTATGGATGACCAGGTAGGTCTCAAATATGTCAGTTGGAGTTCAGAGAAGCAATACTAATTGACCTAGATATGGTACAATAAACTACAAAGATAGTCAAGATTATTAAGCAACAAATTGGGACTACTTAAAGATGCCAAAATAGCTATGTGGATAAAACAAGGAAGGAGACTATATATTTCTAAATGTCTCACCTTGGAAAGATATTATAAGGTTTGGCAAGAAGGCTAAATTGGTTCCACAATTTGTAGGTCTATTTCAGATTTAGTAGCAAATCGGAAAGGTAGCATATAGGTTGTACCTGCCACCAAATCGACTAATGTTCACCTAGTATTTCATGTATCTATGTTGTGATGATATGAGCCCCACCTCTCACACATCATAGATCATTAGGATTTGCTCATTAAAGAAGGCGTGTCTTACACAATCAAACCTATAGTCATTATGGACCGACAGGAGAAAATACTTCAGGGAAAAACAATACCATTAGTACGAGTGATGTGGAGACATAAGGGAATTGAGGAGCAAACATGGGAATGCGAAGCGAAAATGGAGTCATCAAACCCTGAACTCTTTACTTGTAGATTAAGTTTTTTTTTTATGGGTGAAGTTTATTTTTTACATGTTAATAGGTTAATAAAAACAAATTATAAACAATAGAAGGGAAAGGACTAACATATTGGAGTGGATATTTGAGAAATTTTCAAGTAGGCATCAAATTATTTAGACTGGTTGGCGACTCATCAGGCAAAAGATGGCAAAAATAGACGAAAAACAAAGGAGACAGACTTGATGCCGTCTAGAGGCTGTCCCTGTACTACCCAAGCTGGCAAACAGCCGTCGGACAGAAGTTTATGCCTTGGATTTTTTTGACAATTTAGTCATTCATGCAATAACTTTGCTATAGATTGTTCGATAACCTGTCCAGTAATAGGGACCCTCTGGGCACTTATCGAACAGCTTCGGCCCCTCAGCCTATAAAAGCCTTTTTTTTATGTTTTTCAAGCCATTTTACCTCATTTGTTTTCCCTTAAACATTCCACAAAGAGAGAGATGGAGGAGATTTTGAGCTCAAAACTTCGATATCTTGTGATCTGGAAATATCATAAATATTCGGGACAAAGATTTGAACTCCCATTACCTTAGTCTTCATCGTGAGATAACTTTCTCTTGTTGTCTCTAACTTTTAAAAGTCCCAAGAGCTTTCACAATCAATGAATGTTGTTAAAAGATGTCCTAATATCTTGTTATTAATCTTGTCTTTGTATTTCATATATTCATCAGAGTTTCATTCAATTTTCTTGTAACATTTTGTTCAAGCATTAGTTGCCAGATCTACGATACTCCATCGATATTTAAGCTAAGGTAAAATTAGGAAAACCCTTTAATTTTCTGTAACCTATGTCTTGGTTGTATTGAATTGCATTTTTATTTACCTTGTTACTGTAACGTCCCAGAAATTCCGTACAAATTTGTCACTTTATTTATTTTTGCATTCTAGTATGTCTCGTGGTATTGTATATATGTCATATGGTGAGAACGTATATTGAGGTGTGGTGGTGTTGTTGTTTACAATCATGCATTATAGTTGCATTATTGTTTTTATACTGTGACCTTAGTTGCCACTTCGACAGAATTGTACTGGGTTCAACCTATCCGGTCAGGTCGCAGGGGTCAAGAAAAAGCCACCCTTTGCAGGGCAGCACCCCATTAGAAGAAAATTATAAATATATGAGTAATATTGCATGGGTGCGGCATACATTACATATTTAAATTTATAAAAATGGAAGTAGACACTTAGTCAAAAGTGTCAGATTCTACTTTGTCTGGAGGGTGTCCGACGGGTGAGAGACGTCGGACAAGGCGTCAGACAAACATCTCTAGAACTTCACTTCTTGGACAAAAGTTGGAAAATTTTCTAAGTATTTTCTCTGTGTCTGGAGGGTGTCCATCTGTGTGTCTGACGATGAACATGCATCGGACAGTTAACTTAGAGGCGTCGGATGAGTCGTCGGACGTCTTAGCATGTGAAAAAGTACTTTTCAACCACTTGTCCTAACTTGTCACTCTCATTATTTTCTCAATTCCAAAAATAGAGGAGAGAGAGAGTGTGGTGTGGTGTTAAAACTTTTCACTTCTTTTTTCCCCTAAATCATCTAGCTACGGAGCTCTTTTACGAGGTTGGAACGGAGATTATTCACCCTTAGAGTGAGGTGAACATTTTGACGTAAGTTTTTCTTTTGTTCCTTATGTTTGATTTGTCTCGGTTTCCTTACACTTCATATATGTGAAATTTTCTTTGATATTCTTATTTCTCTTAAAGAGTAGAACATCTTTATTCTCGGTATTTTACGATTTGATTTCTTTTGTTAGATCAAATCGAGGGGTGAAGAGGAGACAGATTTAGGGCTTTTGCTTAAGAAGTCTCGAGGCGACTTCTAGCTGCTTAATAGGTATGGTAGTCAATGAACCCTAAGATAAAATTGTCAACTTTGATCATATGTATATGTTATGATTTGATTGGAAATATGGAGATGTTATGAAATGAGATAAATGTATGAATTAGAGTTGGTAAAAATGAGGTGAATGTATGAATTAGAGTTAGTGATATTGACATGAATTGATATGTGACCTAGGCATAACGTAGACGTAAGTTATGCTAGTATATAGGCAAAATTGGTAGCATATAAGTAACATGAATATTAATGCAAGTGTTGTTATTATTATGATTATGATGTAGATAAATTCATGATAATTTGATTAGCTTACATTCATGTTAAAGAGGATATTTATGATTACATATTTATACGTGGTGATTATAACATGTTTATTCATTATTAAATTCATTACATTGTATTCATGTGATGGTATTTTCCTGGTTTATAAAAGTGGTAATTTTTTAAAGAAATGTGGTGGCATGTGTATTTTCTTTAAAAATGGGACAATTTATAAAATTGTGGTGAACAATGAGGTCATTCAGCCTTACTGTGAAAGTCGGGAAATCAGATCTGGGATTTTACCATTACCATGTCATAGAGTGGGTGGCGGTTAATGGAGACTTTGATTACATCATAGAGTGGGTGGCGATTCTTTGTATTTTAAAATATGGTGAATTTTGTCCCAAAATATGTGGTGTTAGTGTGTGTGATGTGTGGGGGTGGGGGTGGGGGTGACATTCATGATCATATTTATAGTTATGCTCATGATATTTATACATGTTGATATTTAGTTCATTCATGTATATATAATCTAGTATCTCTTTTATAGTAGAGTTACTTGACTAATTGTATATTGTTACCATTTTCTTTTCCTGTATAAATGTGTGGTATTATAGATATAGAGATACAGACGAGGCCAGATCAGGCTTAGAGACTCATGCTGAAGATGTATATATTTTGTGTGCATGTGTTATCACTTTATCTTTACGCATTTCATTTCTGTATTAGCATGCTCTAATAGTGGTGTATTAACTATGTAGTGGTTAGAGTAGGGCGAAAGTATAATTATGTTCTTACTCTTACGCGAGACGAAGAACATATGTATACCTTCTATTATGGTGTATTTTTTGCAATCATACAGCTTGCGGCATGGTTTCATGGAGTTAGCGCTTGTCTTCTTCTTTTCTTTTTAGAGTAGATTTATATTACTGCTGATGTTGATGAGATGTGGCTGTAGAATGTGAGTAGAATCGTCATACAGTGACATATTAGATGTGATGTGATTGATGTAGTCATTATTTTATTTTTCTTTTGGAACCTTGTATATATACTCAATTCATTCTTTTCTTTTGGTAATATCGTATCCGCGGATTCGTGGGGGACTCAGGATGCGACATATTATCGCCTATAAAAGTATACACGTATGCTATTTACAACTAAATCCGATTGGACTGTTTAGCCGGTTTGTTTTGCTTCTCCTCTATGTTGTATTGGTTGTGTTTCCGTGTTTATGCGTACAGATCCTTGCCTAGCTCGGCCATTTTGGTTAGTATTATTATATCTTGTTCAGGGGTTATACTAGTCCCTGCGACTAAGATACTTTGTTTTCATGTATACTTTTTCGAAAAATCAAGGGGGTGCTACAACAGTAAATTATGTAATTGTCGTTCAAGCTTACATAAAATAAGTAGAAACTTGCCGATCAAGTTCACATCTAATCATGGGAAATGCAAATGAAGGAAATCAATAATAGAGGAACAAAAAACAATCTCAAAGAACAGCAGTGATCATCTCACTCCAAATCCAAACTTTTAGTCTATTACTACTCTTAACCCTTTAGCACTCCATTTTCTATATATACAACTGAACTATATTCAAAGATATCTTCTCCATCTTTTTCTCTCACCCCCAAAAAGAAAAGTAACACAAAATAAAATATATCTTAGACACAAAATTTCTCTCTCTCTCTCTCTTTCAGTTTATTTCATTTATCTAAATAACTTCAGTTCCCTGGTTTTATGGATCCCATGGTGTGGATGAGAAGGATGACTGATCTGGACGTGAAGACTATTTGAGAGCATTAGTTTGGTTGAGTCCAGGTCTGATAATCATTGTGCTGATGTGTTTGGGCATGCCAATGTCGTCTCCACCTTGAGAACTCAACGAGAATAGAACTTCCACTCATTGCTACTCCAAATCCGGCAAATGTGGAGAGAAGAATCGACAGCACTGCTTGCACACGCACCTGTACAGAATGGTTCCACAAAAACCAGAAAGAGCTCCGACATAAGATGATGAGAATTCCATTAAGTCATATGACACCAATACAAAAAATTTTGACGTGAAACTTTTGTGAAGCTAACTTTAAGAGTAGAGGTCTAAACGAAAAGGATAATGTAGTCTTTGTTTGCGATTTTTGCATTGTAGCATCAAGGAATACAGAAAGAGGCACAACCAAGAATTAGAATTCAAAAAATAATTATTTGTGCTAGAGTAATTCTATATGTAAATCTTTGTATGAAAGTAATGCAATAATAATTTTTCTATCTGCGACCTAAAATATGAATTAACACATCTGCTCGCATATAATTCACTTGGAACAGAACATTATCCATTTTTCCTATCCGAGCTAAAATTGCCTCAATCTCAATCACAGCTTTTTACTTTTCCTAAGCGTGCTAGTATTATTGACAATTTCGGGTTTTGGGGAATCAAGACCATATATCTGCAGTGGTGAGTTTTCGGATGGAAAAAAGGGTGCTTTTAACTCTCCCATTTAAGGGCAGGCATTGGGCAGAGAATCAGACGTTTTCGCCTGAAAGGCAATTTGCTTTTCTAGTGCGAGTTTTGACGTGGATCAATTAGGCAGCTGTTTTCTATTCAAAATTAAACAGTTGTTTCCTACTCAGATTTGGGCAGTTGGACTAGGGCAATCTTGGCCTATATAAAATAAGGGTTTTACGAGGTCACATAATATGTGAAGGTTTTACATGCATGGGGGCTTCTCTTTTCCCTCAATCATAAAGATGATTGTCTAGACAATATTCTTTATTTCTTCATGGTTAATTACTGTGCTTGATTCCCTTTAGTTATCGACTCGAATAATTTCCACGTAGAAGATCTTGGGTGTGGATTAAATGGGTCCAATTCCAGAAAAAAGTATTCACTTGTAATTAAATTTGTAATTGTAAGAGTTAAACGAAGTGAAATTTCAGTAGAGATCTCTTACCAAGGAGTAAAAGACGTGTGCAAAGAGCACTACTAGAGCAAATTGGATAGACGCATAAACCCACACAAATCTTCTTTTCACTGCAGAATGGAAAAGATCAAAATCATCATACTACTCTTAACTACAAAATTGCTGCCTTCCAAGAAAATGCAAGAAAAAAAAATAGTGTACGTATATGGACAACACAGCGAACAAGGCTCCCGTATTACGAGATGTGAAGGCTTTGATAATCAGCATATCCCGTGACAATCAACTAAAGTAACAAGAAAAATGCCATTATGAATACTTAAGTGTAGCAAAATCAAAGAAAACCATAATTCTACCTAACCTTTGCCTTTGCAAATTTATTTTGTTGCGGAACTAAAAAGATTACCCATGGTTGAAGAGGTCATGGAAGCAAGGAGACCCAATACACAAGAAAAAGGGAGAGAGATGGCAATTGCACTGGTACCCATTTTTCCCACCTGCATTATACAAAAATTAAACAATTTATTCTAACAAAAAAACAAAAGGAAGAAAGAAACCATCGGAATGGGTTTCAGTTAAAAAAGTATTTAACGGTCACAAAAAGTTTACCAGAAGCTGCTCAAGAAAACAAAAGTAGGCAAGCATGCTGACGATGACGAGAACGGGCACCTCCTGCCATACCCTGGTAACAACGGTTATTAAATCATAATTAGAAACTATGATAATGTTTCAGCATATTTTCTTGTTTTCACTAATTTTGACTTTTGAGACTAAAAACAATGAAATTTCAAAGATTCCCTTTTTAGTATTGCTATTTCGAGTATCTTCGATTAGTCTCAAAAAAACTGTTTCAGTAAGCTATCCATCAAATGCATTTTCAGACTGCTGATACCAAAACCAGATAGCAGTTTTCATTTTTAAGAACCAAAACCAAAAGCAGCCTACTAAGATACTAAAGTTGATATTGGAGGGCACTCAACCTGTCAGACATGTTGATTAAAATATATTATAAGCACAATCGTATTACCAAAAACACTTGCCTGTATCCATTAATTTCCATAAATGTGGATGTATTTCCTCCAGTATTTGGATTTCGAACGCTATGAATCCGAAGAAGCGTGACGGGTAAATTTTGAACCTCCTGCTTGCATACATCACACGTCTTGTTACCTTTGATGCTGAACCATTTTATTGCACACTCCTGATGAGCCAAAGCGAGCTCGCCCTTACAACTGCATTCCAACTTCAGGGTCTCGCCACCTTCATTTAATTCAACGAAACAAATTCGACAAACAGCCTCTTCTTCGGGTGTATCTTCACCATCAGCTTCATTGTTCTCTGGGTATGTTCGCAAATTAGATTGATAATTATATCAGAAAAATAACTGCGTTTTTCCTGTGGTTAGGGGTTCATTTCAATTTAAAATCTGCGTAATGCTACAATATATATATATATATATACATGGATGGACCAGCGCACAAAGTTTCCACATTGCGAGGTCTGGGAGGGTTCGATGTATGCAACTTTACCACCGTTTTCAAATAGGTGGTTTCCAATGGGACAAACATGTGACCTACAAGTCGTAATGGAAACGTGCATGGGTTTAACTAATAAAAATTCAAAATAAGGCTTCAAACACCACCAACTATATCATAAACTCATTTTTAGAAAAACCTATAAAACATAGGCACACTTGTCTTTTTCCCCTCCTTAAACCTAAAACAAGTTAATAAATTCACTTTTTGTATGTTTCTAAAACTTGTAGGTTATTATTGATGCAAATGGCACATGACTAAAGGGTACGAATACTCAATAATGGGACCAGAGGTGTAATGACCAACTAAAGAACACCATGTGCTCGAATTTTCAAAAATGAGTTTCCCTTTTATACAATGATTATTGATCCTTTTTCAAGAGGACCTCTTTTTACCGACGAAACCAGCCTGATGGAAGGTTTGCAAAAAGATTTTTTACCTTAATATAGTTGAGTGTTTTAGATTGTTTGAAAAATCAAATGAAACCTTAACCCAGAAATAAGGGGCATATACATTATACACACAATTTGACAAATGTCAAAAGCGGTTATCTTTCACATATAAACACGCCTAATCCACATAGTATGGACAACGAAAGTACCTAGATCACCAGTTGGAGTTGCAACCAAGTTGGTAATATCCCCTTCTTTCACTCGGGGAGTTGATGGGATTACACGGAAAAATGAATCCGTTCTCTTTAGTTTTCCTTCTTTGTTGATCACAGGAACTGAAAGTGAACGAGATATCGAGCGACGAGGTTCTTTCATCTACAAATATTATAAGACATATGCTAAGATGTTTGTAAGAAGTGAGCCTGAAGTTATAAATCCAAGAATTATAGAGCATGATTGATATGTTAACTTTACTTCACACGAGGTCAAAATATTCTGAACAGATTTCACCTAAAGGACGTGTGCAAATTTGATGGCCAAATCTTTCTCAAAATATTAATTATAGTAACATTATGCATGTGTAACATTATACTAATTATAGTACCAAATCTTTCTCAAAATGTTACCTCTGCCATGCTTGAACTGCTAGGATTTCCTCCACTGATAGACTCAGGGTCCAACTGCACGACTGGGTTAACGGGTAGAGAATATGTTCTCTTCATACGAGGGGTAAAAATCTTCGAAAGTGACCATGATCTAGAAATAGAGGCCTTTTCTTGAGGAATCGGAGATGGAACTTCAACAGCATCTGGCTGAGAATACCGAGACTTTAAGCTCATTTTAGGCAAGAGATATCTTAAGAAAGATTTAGGCCTGCCTGAGGTGGGACCCGGAGATGAACTTGTTTTGACATTGGAAGTGCCCGGAGTTAGGAGGAAATTTACTTTCTTGGGAGTAGGGGTTGGAGTTTGAGGTATTTTGACTTGAACGAATTCCCGAGGGGAGAGAGAGGAGGCTTCTAGTGTTCTCGATGGAATTTCCAAAAACAGGTTTTGTTTCCTCCATTGCTTTCCATTAGACGTTCCTTCGGCTTTAGCTGATAAATCTTCTTCCTGAAAGGGAATCACAAAATAACTTAAGGCAATCATAAAAAATATTTAAACTTGCTTTGTTTGTCACAATTTGAATTATAGCTATCAATTAATTCGATAACCATGCCACATGGGTGACCACCAACCCCCTAAAGAACACAAAAGAGGTACATAAACAATAAGAATTTGTACCTAATTAATTCTTTCTAATGCATTGATGCAGTAGCAACTTTGAAAAAGGAATTCAGAGGGTTCAATAGGAAATTTTCGTAAGACTATACATGAACATGATCAACCAATATTTATTGAATTTAAAAAAGATTCGGAATAAGTGGTTAGATACCATTATTTTAGCTTCTTGAACCTAGTGACCCATGAATCCGTATCATGAAGCATATAGACGTTAAACAGTCCCATGGTAGTCGGGTTATAACTTGGTTAATTTTATTTTTCAGTAAGCATAGATAGATCATCATGCGATTCATATTTCATCATGTTGACGAAAAACAAAAGTTGAATAATTGTGTTCCAGTCATTTTAGGTTGCCCTTTAGGAATCAGAACATTTTCGGCCGTTGCGAGTTGAACATATGAAATTCCAGACGTATCAAAGTGCAGTAAATGTCTCTCTCGTTTGGTGAACCAATCGTTCATTTTTTAATGGGGAATATAACTTAAACGGCTACAAGCCAAACAAAGAAATTCAGAAAATAGGATTCTTAATGCTTTGAATCGGTCAATTTATTAATAAGGGACACCATCAATGCTAATGATTTCATCCATTAACAAACTAATTATGAACTTACCCCAAAAAAAGAGGAATTAATTACGAAACACTCCCAGACGCGATAGATGGTGTTGAGCATTATAAATTATCTTTGTCACAATAGCAATAGTGAAAGTCAATATGTACGCAATTGCAAGCTGCATCATTCGGAGATTTAGCAAGGTATTGTTTTTAGTGTTCGTATGTATGCAATCGCAAGCTACTTTGTTCACTAGCACTTCTCCAAATCCCCAATAGTTCGGATGCTTATCAAAGTTGAGAACTTTTATTGACATTAAAGCACAACATGAAAATTTTCCTACTTTGCTGAGTAAAAAAACCAACAGAAAATGATCTGAAGTTAACATATTAACAGTAAGTTTTTATACGTAACAAAAAATTGGAAAACAATTCACGTAACAACAATCATGTACAGACACTATACAAAAGTCCACGGTTAAATCCTGTGGCTGATCTTCTTTTTGAGGGAAGTTTCAAAGCACAAGATCTACCCATAGGTATATCTTTACTCTACCACTGGAAATCCAAAATTATGCTGTTAATTTTGTTTTTCCATGGACCAATGAACATGTATTTTGACACTGTTAGATCCAGTTTAATCCAACGGTTAGATCTCTTTCAAACACTTCATCCGTTGTATTAAATTGGATTTAATGGTGTAGATTATTCATATCAAAAACTATGTCAAAACATGTTTCCTAGTACCCATTTCCTTTAAACAATAAGCCACAGATTTCGTCAGATGGAAAGAGCAAATTTTTTTAAGTTTACTTTTTTATGTTCTTCTGATAAGGTTATCAAATGTTAGTATAATACAGCTGTACAATGCAGAAAAACAAATTCTATACATCCAAATAAAAGGGGAAAAACAAAATAAAGTCAGTCAATGATAATTCTAAGTATCCTAAGGGCAATCTCACTAGTTAAGTTATAACCAGCTCTAAATTTTAATGAATATAACTCAAACTTCACAATAATAGAGGCTGAAATACAAGAAATATCCATCTGGACCTCTTAAACTTAAAAATAAAAATGGGAATAAACAATATTCACCTAGTTAAAGGAAATCACTGTAACAAACACCATTTCTATTAGGGATTGAATAGTATTTTATACACAGATTGGAAAATACACTTAAATTTAATCTCTGTTGTGAGTGTCCATTAAGAGCATAAAAATGTAGTAATTATCAAATTTACATAAACAAAAAAGTTTAAAATTTCAAATGATTCCAAATGAAATAACTGTTTAATCTTATTTACCTTAAGAATAGGGATAAAAATTTCACTATGCAATTGGACCTCCTGAGCAGAGGAACTTGAAGAATCCCCAGATTTCATCATCTCATAAAAACAAATTCAACCCACCTTACAAAAATTCCAAAAATGCCAAAAAAGATGTCAAGTGAAAGGGTGATATATATTTGTGCAAGGATTGAGACACAAAGATTTAATGAAGCAGAGGACGAAATACTATGGGAGGAGAAAGGAAAAAGAAAAAAAAAA
>MKEJ01008464.1:0-11159 GCA_001753735.1 Embelia ribes
TATATTTAATTACATAATTATATTTTTTGCAACCCAACCTTGGGGGCACAAAAAATTTCCAAAAAAAAAAAAAAAAAGGTTGGTCGACAAATAATACAGTAATACATGTTCTTTTGTTGTTGTTGTTGCTTACAATATGCATTGTATCATTCAAGGGACATTCTCTTTGGAGAAAATAAAATATTGTCAAAATTAATTATAAACTTGAATTTAAAGTCGAAAGGGATTTTGAAGACTTTATATAATTAAGAGAAATTATTCAAGGAGACATCTACTAAATATCGTAGCAGAAAACGTCAAATGAACCAAAATATTCACATGGCTGCAAAGATTCTAATACTGAATAATATACATCCTTTTTTTAATATTATTTTTAATAACATGCATCTTATGGTCAATATATTGCCACCAAAACCTGGCTGTCTGAAGAGAATAACCAGATAAAACTAGTGTCGGACTCAGGAGATAAAACTACAAGGATCAAGTTTACGTGAATTATATAATAGAATATATATATATATATATATATATATATATTTAGTAGAGTTATTTAGAGACATAATCAAATATTTTTACCTTTTTTATAAATATTTTAAGAAAAAATTCAGGAATCGAGTGAGGTGTAGCCCCTCCTTATTGAAGGATTGCACTGTGACACATGTATTTCATTTGTTAGTCATACATGTGGTTTGGGGAGCTCATGACGTAGAGGAACATTAAATGTGACATTGATCTATGCCTGAAAAATTCTAAGGCACGTAATTTTCCTATTGTCACACGTATACTACTCTTACGAAAATTATGTACAAAAAATTTTATCAGAATCATATATTATTATCTTAAAAATAAATATTATAATATGGCTAATTTGCGATTATTAACATTCCATGCGGGATTAGATAATCAAATCAAATAATAAAAAAATGCATTATTAAAATTTAGATGTTTTTATTGGCAATTATGTGCCAAACATAAATTTAAGTTATTTAAATTTCAAAAATTTTCTCTATATATATTGCAAACCCAGCACAATTTTCTTGTCCAAAATTTCACCTTGAAAACTGACATTTACGAAGTTCATTTTCCAGACGGAAATGCAACATGTGTAAAGTTATACCGATATAAAATGTTTTAATGCTAATCCAACTGCAAAAAAATTAATTTCTCTTACAATAACTTAATTACGGTAATTTTATCTATAGATATTATTAAAAATAGAAAATAATTATCAGCACGATATTTTTTTGGTAAAATTTTGCATATATAGCATCAATACCTTATATTCCTATAAATTAGTGATTATTTTGTTATAAACAATAATGGGGGACAATGCCCAGGTGCTCACACAGTGTAAAGTACTAATAATTCACATATAAAACAAATTTTGTTTTCCCTTTTCTTTAGGCGTGGTCATTGACGTCACTCAATTATTATTATTGTTGAAAAGACGATATACATGATAAACTATATATTGTTCTATCTTCAATTTTAAGTCACAAACTATATGGGTTTGTTACTATAGGAAACTTGAATTATTTTCGATACGTAATTAGTTGAACAATATATATAAGCTAATTTAAGTGCATACAAAGGAATCTATATTAAAGGAATAACTTCTATTGCCAATTTGCTACATAAATTTCCCCAAGTTAGCACCATCGTTTTGTTTTTTTAATATTTCCTGATTTAAACACCTTTTAAAAACATATACCTATAATACAAATTTTCACTAAAAAGAAAATACATATGTAGTAGGTACAAACCTACAAAAATTATACTATTGTATTCTATTTATTTCTAGAACCATGTTTTGTTTTGTGTTTTATAACCATTTCGGAGTCAAATGCATTGAATCTGATGATGTAAGATATTACTATGCCACTTTTTTATACATTTCGTAAGAAGCTATTTTATTTCATTTACTTTATATTTGAATCATTTGTGGTGGCTTAGGCTAATATTTATTAATTAAAATATCTACAAAATTCTTCTACCCCTTGTAGTTAATCGATCAATCTCAACAAATTTATGCTTTGCACATTATCAAAGTAAAATCGATTAGTGTTGAATTTGCAATATTCAACGAATTAATGAGTGGATTACCAAGCCGCTCCACTTTCTAGAATAATATAATTCGCCCTTAATTAATACATATATTTATTGAGGTAATATTTGTGCAAAAAGAGCTTGAAATAATATTGCTAGAAGAAATGTCTTCAAAAAAATTTCTTTATAAAGTTAAGATTCTAAGCCTTTAAAGAAGTTGCTTACGTTGGTTCCGAAAAATCGTTCATGCATCTAAATGGTACCACGTGCATAAAAACAAAGTATATTCGTAATTTTTTTATACTTTTAGTTATATTATCAAGTACACGTGTTCTACACGTGATTAATAAATTTACTACCAAACAAACTATGATATACTATCATAAAAACAAAATTAAGAAATTATTTTAAATAATTTATAATAAAAAAATTGAAATATTGTTGTTATCATTTATCAGAATTTTAAGTATGCATCATATAGAAATTTCGAGATACCTCTGTGAACTCGTGGTATTAATTTATACTCTCAGGAATTAGTATGATATTTAAATATTTTGTTAAATTTTGTAGATAAATGAATAATTATAAATTATAATTACTTAATTTTTGATATTTTTATTTCAAATTGTTTAAGTTTTATTTTGTGATAATTATCAATCTAATTCTTTAAAGATACAATATTATCTATTAACAAAAAAATATGCAAGTTAAAATTAGTTAATTTATAATTTTGGGTATGATAACTTTTATTACAAAGAAACAAGATGAATGACAAATTTAAAAAAAAAAAAGTGTGTAAAATATTTTGTGAAATCATATTTTTAATAAAGCAGTAAGATATGCCCGTCAAATTGTTCACTTGTATTGAATTTCGTATATTTGTAAACACTAATATAAGCCCTAGCATTACTTCCCTTTTAACTAAACTTTTGAAGCACCAAAAGAAAAAACGGACAAGCTATAGTGGCAAAATGGGCGCGCGTGTCCACTACATAAATTGCTTTTTAGGAATAAATTTCACAAAAAAATATCGTTAATATTGGTTGGCATTCTAATGTTTTTTTGCCTTTTATAAGATTGGACGGCACTAGTCTACCAAGAATCCCTAGTAATTTTCAATAATCCCAAAACTATAAAATGTGAAAAAAATCCGACAATTGCATATCTATTACTTTTGTGCACTATTATGTGTGTGTGTACCATTTATTTACTCAATAACTATATGCTAGATAACAGCTATTAATTATAATTTATACTTCAAAAGTATCTCTTTTTGTAGACGATAATGAAGTAGTGGTTGCACTTTTAATCCTCATCCAAAAAAATTCTTATCATTCCTTAAAAGAGAATAAGCATATATAAAATGAAGCTAGAAAAGCTAGGCTATAACCTTCCAACTTCTTACTTGGGGATAGAGAGGTTTTTAACCCCTTATATAATTTTTATTTCTAAAAAAACGAAATGTTGCAGTTGTGATAGTAGAGGTAGATGTGTCAAATTTGCGAGGAGTGATGGTTGGATTGGGTATGTTTTCAAATTTTGTTCTTAGTAATTTGTAAAACTACATTAAAATTACACAATTCCAAAATTTGACAATTTTTCATATCTAAACTTTTAGATGACTTTAATAAATTTAATAAAACATATATTCATAAAAGAAACCCTATCAATAGACCTGTGGATGCAAATGATTTGAGTCATTCATAAACAAATTTGGGCTGAGCTTGTCAAGGATTCGGATCGGGCTCGTTCATTTACTAAATGAGATGAATTTGAACAACAAAATAAGATTCGTTAGATAAACAAGTCAAATTTGAACAACAAAATAAGATTCGTAGTTAAACGAGCTGAATTTGAACCATTTCTGACTCGGCTTGTTAATAGCTCGGACTCTTTTGATTCATATATTTGTATACATATATTTTAAATTTGAGATGTTGGTTTATGAACATAAACATATATAGTTTATATTAAATGTAATAAATTAAGAAACACTCATCTTATTACTCAAATGATGCAATTTTTAAATATTTTTATCCATTTATATTTATAAGATTTAATTGAAAAAATTATAAAATATCGTAATTATTCGTTATATCCGTTATTACGTGCTTATTAGTTTACGTTTTTATAAAAGATCAATTTAATAATATTTGTTTTATTATTCAATTGATAAATAATAAGTAATATACATTGATTTTAAAAAACTAAAATGTACATAAATAGACTCAGGCTCGGATTTGTACGAGCCGAACCTAAATAAAAAATTAAAATTTATTCAATAAATGTGCCAAATTTGAACACATCCTACAAATAAACGAACTCAGGCTTGTTTGACTCGGGTGCACTCGTTTGCAAATGTTAGGCCATGACATAAATAAGAATCACCAAAAAAAAAAAAGGGATAAATTACACTTTGCCCCATGAGATTTTTGATAATTTCAGATTACCCCTAAAAGTTTCGGAAATTACACATTGCTCCATCTTATAATCTAAATTAGATTTTGTTGTATACAGACCATATTGTCCTCACTTAATTTTCTAATTTTACTGATTTAGAACTTGATATTAGGTAATATAACATAAAAGAATATTTAATAAATATATATTATATTGGTAAACAATAATTTATAAAAAATTATAACAAAAAATTATATAAAAGATACTATTTAAAGGGTATATTATTAAATAGTTGAATTATTTATTATAAATAATTTTACTTTCACTTTACGTCAAGAAACTTTGGGGGTAAACTATAATGGCCACCAAATTTTCTGGAGGTACAATGTAATTTCAGAAACCTCGTGGGGGCAAAGTATAATTTACCCAAAAAATTATAAAAATAGGGGTCACTCAGTAATCAGAATGATGTACTTACTATATGAAAATTGTTTCTAATAAAACAATAGACTTCATCTCATTATTAAACTAAACGAATTAAATATATGTATAATAAATTAATATATAAGTGCTTCCCTCCACATCTATATCCGAACCAAATTCCCTCCTCCCTCCCCTTCGTCTCTTCCCTCGTTTTCTGCTCTTTCTCTCTCTTCCCGCTTTCATCAACTCCTTCTCTCTCTCTCTCTCTCTCTGTGTCTATACATATACACATATATATACATACATATAAATATATCCATCGCCAACCAGATCTCTCTCTCTCTCTCTCTCTCTCTCCAATTTCCCTTCTATCTAAAACCCCTCTCAAGGGTTTGATCTCTCTCGCTCTCTCTAAATTGTGACCTTCTTCAGTCCACTGCCGTCTGTTAAAGGAGCAGATCATGCATCAGCAACAGTCTCAGAGTCGCCGTCAACTGCCCTTCACGGCGATGAAGCCGCCGTTCGGAGAGTACCACCAATTCTCAGCTATGGTCCGGAACCAACCCGAGGCTATTATAGTCAAAACTCCGGTCAGTACTCATTGCATACACAATTATATATATAAATACATGTGTGTATTGTACTTCAGATTTGTTTTTCTAAAGCAGGATTGTGCAATTGGGGGCTTCAATTTCGATCTGTTCAAGTAGTTGAAGACATTTTCTTTTGTTTGATCTTAAATTTTCCAGCTAGGGTTTTAATTGTGCGAAATTGTCATAGGTAGTGGACCTAGGTTTTAGCTTTACTTCATCTGTCTTTGGGATTTGGATTTGTAATTAAAGTCGAAAAGATTAATAGAACCATATCTTATTCTTAATTGTTATAAAAAAATCCATGGGTTATAAGCTCATCTAAAAGTTTAGCTTTGATTTGGTTGAAGGAAAAATTAGATTATCATAAAGTTCATTTTCCCTTCCTTTTGTTTCCCTCCAAATCAAAACGGAAGCTATCGTGGTCCATGTTGCAGTAACTACATACATAATTTGGGACTAGGGGGCTTGCCTGGTCGAAGCACTTGGCAGTTTCCGCCCAACGCATCCTGACTACTCATTTTCAAATCAGCAGCTGAGATTAAACAAATTTTTCTCATTTAGTTTTTTTTGGTAATCCATACATTTAATCTCAGTAGTTGATTTGAAAATGAGTGGCCAAGATGTGCCGTGCAGAGCTTGCCCTGCGCCTCTGCCAGACAGGTCTCTCTTTTTCCATAATTTGTGTAAATGTGTTGTGCATCGGTGTATGTATCTGGGGATTTGCTTTGAGATGTGTAAAGTTTTGTAGCTCAAAATGAATTCCTTTTGGACGATTTTTATTTGTTAAGTACAGTTTTATGGTAGTATATAAATGTGTCAAGTTTTAATTTCTTTTTTTCCTAGTTTGTGGACCTAGGCTTTAATTTTACTTCATCTGCGCTGACCGCGATGGATAAAGATTCACGATAGTTAAACATATAGGTTCTAAGTTAGAAGCATACGTAAAAGTTTAATCTTTGTTTAGTTGCGAAAAAGACAAGCAGTAAGTTTACTCTAGTTGCATTTTCTACATAACGCATGTTCTTCTATTAGCTAGTATTGGCTCACATTTCTTTACTTTAGCTGGTAGTTTTCATCTATTAGAAGTAGAGCATTTGACTTTTGGAGAAAGCATAGAGATTTCTTTACTATATATCTCTTGTTTTTTTGTGTGGTGATCCAGGCATTTGGTCTTTGCCAGCCACATTTGCTGTAGAGATCTTCTTTTGCATTATTTGGGAGAAATTGCTGTGCAGTCAAGATTTTTAAGGCATTTGTATTTTATTAAGTTCATTGTGATTTCGCTCGTCATGCACTTATCAGGAGCTTACTTAAATATCAACATAGATGTTTCTCTCTCTGTATCTTCCTTCCACTGCAACTTTGTGCATGTACATGCACATAATTCCTCCTTACCTCTCTCTTGTCCAAGTGGTCCATGCTTCGGTTCAATTATGGAGAGAGGACAATATAGACTCTAGCAAGTAGTTATGGTTGGAAATTGGAGAGGAGAATAGAATCAGGAATCCAGATAGATACTAGCGAATTTTCCTGGTCCTTTGAATAGCTACTGTGCTTGCTAGGCACGGCTTTTAGGTTGTTCTAAAAGTTAGTGGATGTTGGTTTGGATGAATCATGAATGTGATAACAAGATAATGAATTTTGCTTGAACTACAAGAGTTTGGGGATGACTCTCATCCACAGCTCCATGTATGAAATAATGTGTATAGTGAAAGAACACTAGTGTTCTAGGCCGCTCTGTTACGGGGTTGGGATATAACGGGATTGAGCTGATGGCTTCTACTGTTGGTTCCGTTTGAGACCATATTTAGGAAATGGGAAGATATGAATGTTTGCTTAACAAATTTTCGTTATTGACACACTCCAGTGGAATTCCATCTCCATTGGATAGTCTTTTCGTGGACTTCTTTTCATGTGTATGCTTTTTGGAGTTCGGTGGTGGGTAAAGCAGGTTTGAGCTCGAGTTAATGAAAGAGAGAGAAGTCGGCTAAGGATTGGTAAATTGATTTCTCTTGTTATTTTGATGAATTTGTAGCCTTGTTCTGTTGAACCATGATGGAAGTGTTATGTCAGCTCTCCACTTCCATATAACCTAAAATGAACATATTAACGGGAAAATTTGATTTCCTTTAGTTTTGTTTGCATTAGCTAGTACTTTAGTATAAGTCCTAACTGTGGTTTTCGATTTCCTTTCACATATTTGCCTATATGCCTACCTCCATGTGGTGGTAAATGCTACATTGGCTGATAATTTGATTTATTACTATGAACTTGTTTCTTCATTGTTCAAGTGGGTCTTGGCATCTCCAGTTCAACTTTGTAAAAAAATTTTTGAAGCTGTTTGTAATGCTTCCATTTTGCCATTCTGTACAATGAGGGGGTTACTGAAAGATTGTGGTGTGGAAATTCCTGCACTTCATAGCAGCGTTACTTTCTTTGAGATAGAACCAAATGCACACAATTTGATTTCTTATGGCTTTAGATTTTAGTGCACCAAATGAAGACATGCCAATATCTTCAGATGCTATCTATTCTTGGTTTTGTGAAAGAAGTTTTGTACTTCCGGTGAGATCAGTGCAGGTAGTGCAGGAACTTGAGTTTTAGCTTTTCCATTATGACATGGCTAGTGTGGTGAGTTAGGGTACATTTTGTTCAATAGGGCTCCAGAAGAACAAATGGAAAACATAGTTTTAGCTTAATGGACAAAGAGAATCATGGCCTAAAGTGTCCCTTGGTGTTCTGTTGATACAATTTGTTGGTTTTTCTAAACTAAATTGTCATTAATATATGTAACTTTTAAAAATATGAAAGCTACTACATTGAGTTTTAGTTGGGGAAAATGCACGAAGGATATATCCATTCTTCCTTCACCCTCACGTTCTTCAGTTTCATAGTCTAGCCTCTTTCTTTTCACCGGGCAGTCAATATTTTTTTTTGAGCGACAAACAAATACACTCCCCCTCAAACTCGAACAAATGAGAGGTCAAGAAGCGAGACTTTGCACACCAAGAATTCATGCCAAGCACGAGTGTGAGACTCGATGAATGAATCTGCAATCATGTTATCCAGTTAGATCATGTTGGCATTTGTTCTATATTTTTTCCCTAGCATTTGAAGATTTGTAGTTACTTACATTGAACTATGAAACTAAATCTGGCTTTTAGCAAATCAAGCGGAAGAGTGATGCAGCGGAATTTGAAGCTGGCTCTGCTGGATGTGCAGAAGATATTGTCACCCTGGTGCAAACACCTGCGCCAGCAAAAGGAGGAAAAACTCAAAAAGCACCACGGACTGTAAAAGGCAACAGATCTGGATTTCAAACTCCTGCACAAATTATTGGTGAGCATTACTAGCTCTCGAGTCTGTAGGTTCTTGACCTTAATGGCTATCCTATGCCATATAAAATGCAGTGGCAGATTTATGTAGTCGAGGAAGTATTTATTGTCACTTAAGAAATTTGTCCATTTCAGTCTTAACACATTTTTTGAGGTATTCTAATAATGTGAGTGGGGCGAAATGGGTAGGAAATATGAACTACGTTATTTTGTGTATGCAGGGTCACCTGGGGGCAACAATCTCACTCCAATTGGCACCTGTCGTTATGATAGCTCCCTTGGTAACTGATTTTTTTCTTATGGCCTGGCAATCTCATTCCCCATATTTTATTTTTGCTTACAGTTGAATTCTCTCCTTTGATTCTAGTCCTCCTTGGTTACTTTTGCTATTGATTCTCTTTCACTATACTTCTGAAATTGAGCCAAGGACACCCCCTGAGAAAGAATTTCACAGAATCTTGACTTTTTTATACAGGTCTATTGACAAAAAAGTTCATCAATCTGATCAAACATGCTGAAGATGGTATTCTTGATCTGAATCAAGCCGCTGAGACACTAGATGTATATATGCTGCCACTCTATCTATGCATCAAATATTGAGTTCTTTTACTCCATTGAAGAGTTTCTGTTACAGGTACAGAAGAGGCGAATATACGACATAACAAATGTCCTTGAAGGTATTGGCCTCATTGAGAAGAAGCTGAAGAATAGAATTCAATGGAAGTATGCATGCATCTCTAATTTGTTTTCAGATGTGATTTTGTATTTGCCAATTTTATTAATCGTATTGATCACACCAGCACATTTGAAATTAATTACCAAATGGGTGAACAATCAGGGGGATTGATGCGGCAAGGCCAGGGGAGGCTGATGAGAGTTTTGCTACCATACAGGTTTGTTTCCTGGAGGTTCATTTTCTGAATCCTCTTGTGTCTTTTGTGCGGCTTGTGCTGCTGGAGTTTCATATACTTTAGTGTAGGTTACATATGTCAATTTATTGAATGAAGTCCAAGAAATTGATTAGCTTGATATTTGGATCAATTATTGAAATTTTAATTGGGGCCTGGATGAAATTCTTTTATTGGACCTGCAGTGCAAGTGAGAAGATCAGGCTGCGCTGAGCTATTATTTTCATGTGTGAAGTTTCCCTCCACAGACATTTTAGAGTTTTTCTATACCTACGGCCTTGGATGCATAACATGCATCCATACATGCATGTGTCATCATCCACGCCCCACTGGTGTGAAAGAACTCAACACCGTCAGTGGTGGGAAATTAAATTCTATTTTCCTTCTGGCTGTTTTTTTTTATTACTTGTGTAGGTGCATTTTCTTGAATTGTCTTTTTTAAGTATTTCAAGGTGAGTTTATGTTTTGGTCTTTGGAGCTCTTTGGGTTTGTCCTTATGAGTGATTTTTCTTGCAGGCAGAGGTTGAAAATCTTTCCTACGAGGAGCATAGATTAGATGAGAAAATAAGGTCAAATAGTGAAGTGCCATTTCATTGATTTTTTTTGTTCTCTTTTATATTGGGGTTTTTTTGGGGGTTCAAATAATGGACTGCACTGAAGTTCTATTGCATTGGTTCCTTTCAGAGAAACACAAGAAAGGTTAAGGGAGCTTAGTGAAAATGAGGATAATCAGAAGTAAAATTTTCTTCTCTGTTGAAACCTAGTATTAGTTGCAAATTAGTAGAAACTTGGTTGAGGCAATTGCTTTGTCTTATTTTTAGGTGGCTATTTGTTACTGAAGATGACATTAAAAGCTTGCCATGCTTCCAGGTTAGTATACCTCGTTTCATTAATGCCTCTAGCATGTTTTTGTACTGTATTCCTATTTTAGAACTCTGTAAATACTCTCTTGCTTACCAAATTTTATATTACCGTATCAGAATGAAACCCTGATAGCAATTAAAGCTCCTCATGGGACCACACTGGAGGTTCCAGATCCTGATGAGGTATGTATTGGTATAACTCAGTTTTGGCGCTAAATTGCTGGTCCAAATTCTTAAAACAATACTCTTGTTTACCAGGCCATTGATTATCCTCAGAGAAGATATAGAGTAGTACTCAGGAGCACCATGGGCCCTATTGATGTTTACCTTGTCAGGTACTTTGTTTCTTGTTCCTACCAAATAATCGAACTGCTGGTTTGCCGCCTGGTTTGATCTTTCGGCCATTGGCAGCCTTTACATGATTCTGTTAGAGTAAAGAAGATGAAGTTATGCTTAATACAGAAGCATTCTGCTAGTTCACTCTTTTTACTTCTTTCTGCTTACTAAGAAAAGATCTATATCACCAACGGAGGTTGGTCTGAGTGAAAGGGGGGCTCGGGCCGCTTAAATTGAGGTCTCGAGTTTGAGTCT
>MKEJ01008484.1:0-10078 GCA_001753735.1 Embelia ribes
AACCTAGAAGTACCCCGAAATGTCTAACATGAAGTGATGCAACTATAGTGCCCATACTTGCATCCAAATCAGTACACGCTCTATTTATGTGGGGGGAAATGTCGATCTATCAATACCTCTAAATAGATAGTAAATAAGTAACGACGTAGCTCATATGTTGAAATGACAAATAATGCCATATCCACGTACATCGAATACTAAAGTACATAAAATAGATAAGTGTACCCATATAACACATCACCGAATACCAATATACTAACACAAAAATAATAAATCTTGTATCACCGAAATACCACATAACTAAATCACTAAAGCACCAAATACTAAGGTACTGAATATAAAATCATGAGGACATATCTTTCCCCAAAATATAAATACATCGAATCCCGAAGACAACTCGTACCCTTGATACACATAACCAATGCGTCTCCAAAGGCATCTCATGCCTCCAACAATGAGATAACCTGAATGTTAAGCCTCTAAGGAAACAAATTGAACCCAACAACAACATAACACATAATACATAACATATAACACATAACCCAACTCGAATGTCAAATCTCCCAAAGTAACGCATACCCCCGACAATGACAAATCACTCAGCTTAGGACAATACATGACCTTCTTGGATTAGCACGAGTAGTGCAGATGCCCCGACCATAAGTCCCGAATCCACTACCCGAATGGTACACACATATATATATCCGCTACCCCATAGGGGACAAATTTGCTACCCCATAGGGAATAAATTTTCTATCTACGGAATCTTGACTTAGGGCTGTTTTAGGTCGCTCCCTCGAAGGGTATAGGTCCAGCGAATATTCAAAATCCCCGATTCCGAATAAGATGCACTTAACATTGCTAGAATGTAAGTGTCGATATATATATATATATCTATATATATCCCCGAAAATAAATGATTTTTCAAATTATAATATATGTATGAAAACTCTCTAAGTAAATCATACCTCTTTCCCATATCCAAACAAATAACCCCATTTTCCGAAAAACCATAATCACATTTCCCAACAAAACCCAAAGTCTTTTTGCTTTGAAAATAAACTATCATCGAAAAGCTTCATTGCTTATTTAAAGTTTATAATTCAAATATGCCATACAGAGAATATAAATAAATTTTCCAAACTCAGATACTATTTTGTTTCAAAATTCACATTTCAACCATCAACTACTTCTACAACTCTTCACCATGATAACAACATTTGCAACAACACCACATCTCGTAACTATACTATAATACAAACGTCACCAATATTACAACACATCTTCTTATTTCTTTACTTCTATATGCATCTATAGATTTCATATTATAATATATGTACTAGTGGCCATAATATGCAATGCCTTGTAATCAACTCTTATGCTACATTTTATACCAATGCAACATATCAATACTAAATAAATAATAACACTATTTATTTAAAAACAAAAAATTTACACAGAATTTTCGGGACGTTATAGCTGACACTGCAATAAAATGCCGATGTAGCATGTTGTAATGTAGTATCAACACTAGTTGTGTTTTACTTTCAGAATTATAATGTATATGTAAATATTTTTGACAAGCAAGATGCTTACTTTGTGTATCATAGACTCGGCAAGTTTATACTTTTGTAGCTATTATCTAATTATATAATCAAGTTGTGGTTTGTAAATTAGTATGCGCAAAACTCTGATTATGCAATATTTTATGGAATATGTGTATTTTGGAAATAAAGAGATGCAATTGTGTATTTTATTATCTATTTTGGTCTCTTTGTGGCTTGCGTCTCAGATTCCTGGAATCCAAGGCACGACAGAAAATGAGAAGGGGTATATTTAGTTTTAATTTATATTTTCTTTTTAAGATTAATTAATTAATTAGTAGGGCACTTGACATAATTTTGTGAGCCAACGGTGTATAAGTTTGGTAAACAGTCGGTATATGGAAGTTTAACTCTATAAATAAAATATATCGTTGGTTATTTTAAAGTTTGATGAATAATGGAATATTTATTGGTGAGCTTAAAAGGAATTGAATGCCATGTATTGAGGAATATATTTTTATATTTGCATTCAAAGATTTCAATTTTGATTCTTTTTGTGAGTAATTTAAGAGCCAAATGAGCTTTCAATTTTAAAAGTGAGTTTTTTTTTATTGTATAGTCTAACAATAGCTTTGAAATACCAAGGTATTTTCATCGTAGTATTATTTGCACAAATAATGGTCAGCCTTAATATTCAACTACCTGGATCCTACATATATTAATGACTGGCTAGAACTTAGCCACAACTTTGCTCGGCTACAATAGATAATAGTAAGATTTGAAGACCTCAACATGTTACTGCCAAAAGCTAAGGTGGTAGGCGTAATACCACCATTTTTTGATATGAACTTTATGTCTTGGTTTATACTGCATTTGGCACTGTAATGTTCTGGAAATACGTATAAATTTTTAGGATTTATAAATAATATTATCATGGATAATAGTATATTATTTATTGAATGATGGTGTATTCATGCCAAAGAATGAATTTTTGGATTGGGAAGGCATATCGAGGTTATGCCTCAGTATTTGGAGTTGGAATTAGCAGTTTTTGTCTATCAGGAGGTCTATGACCCAAAAATTCTAGGGAATTCAGTAGAGCAAAGGCTTTGCCCAATGGTTGTCTGACAGGGCATCCAATGGTCTGTCTGTCAGCGGACAAGCCGCTAAACAACCATCATACAATACTGCTTTTTGGAAGGTCCCACTACTTTATCACTTACAATGTTGGCCATTACTTTTCATTTCTCATTAAGCACGAAATTAGATAAGGAGAGAGAAAGACTGGAAATTTTGAAGTTCAACTTGTCATCCCGATTCATCTAGCTATGGTAGTCGTCCGTAGATTTAAAGTTGATATTGGTGATATCCTTAGAGCGAAGGCTATCTTTTGAGATAAGTCTCGCCTTTCATTTCATTCATTTATGATAACTCGATCTTTGTGTGTAGCGCGCCGCATCCCATAAAACTCAAGAGGCAAGCTGTTTTCCCTTTTTAAAGAAGAGGAAAAGGAAAATATATAGTTTTAAAGAAAAGAAAATAAAAAGGAAAATAATACTACTTCGCCAAACTGTCCAACTTATTCTATAGCATAATAAATCTCAGAGTGCACAAATTAAATATATGTATAGCCTGCATACAGTTCTATATCAACGCAAAAGTAAACGCCATAGTTTACAAAATACAACAAGCAACTTGTTTGATCAATACCATAATAATATATATTAAACCTATTCTTGCCTGATACAAAACTAGCCACTTAAGGCAACAACATGAAGTAATACAAAATAAGTCTACAACATCCACTACACTCTGCCTCGAAATAATATACATCATGAATAATGAGGTTACAACACAAAATGACTAGACATCGATAGTTCAAAAAATATCTACACATAATCATCTCAGCAACCTCAATGAGGTCCATCACCCGCCTTCACACCTACAACACAATTATGATACAAAATAAGGAAGAAAAATATATAAGTTAGCCTACTAAATAACATGATAAATATGATGCCATGCGGTGCCAATATGTGTAAAATGTAACATATAAAAAGTGTATGCAATGCCATGTCTGTACAATGCAAACTCGACACCGTCCAATACCAACACTAACCCAACACAACACACAAAGGTGAGAACTAGTGTGTCGATACGTCTATAATTCGCCCTCATCGTTGGATGCGATTATAGTAAAATAAATCCCTGGTCAGGTTTCCTAACTTTCACGGTAAGGCGTCAAGCCTTCTCTCTGCTTTCAACACTAAAAGGCGACACATTTCCCAAAAAGAAATAGGCAATGACTCAATACCCTAATGAATGCAACTCGACACATTTTTCTCAAGCAACGACTTAAAATCTTCATTTTTAAACCATCAACGCATTTAATTCAATACCATATGAGCTTCATCGCTCGAACACATTTTCAACACTAAATCTTTTCAATATGTTTTATGCTTTCATCACTTTCTAGTTGAAAATCTCATTTTCAAATTCTCAACACATTAAATTCATTTTCAAATATGCATTCTATCAAAACAATGCTTTTCATATATCATGTAAAATGCAATGCCAACTCATAAACGAATGATACATATACCAATGTAATTCATTATCAATGCCCACACATGCTCATTCAATACATTTAATTCCTATAACGATGAATTTATATCTACGACTCATAATTTAAAACATAGAAATCAACATATAATTGCACATAAATGTACATACATGAATTCATGCATATTATTATTTCATAGTCTACTCGTACCTATAAATGCTCTAGAATTCACCCAAAAGATATACGTCAAAAAGCCCCAATTTCTTATTTCTTCATCCCTTGATTTGATTTAGCTACGGAAGTCGAATCGAAGCAAACCTAGAGAAGAAAATGCTCTACTCAACACGAGTATAAATAATAATAAATTTAATTTTACGTACAAACTAGGCACAAAAATTGAGGGATAGTAAATGAGCGAAACAAAGATCATGGCTTACCTCAAAACGTTCTGTATGCTCATTGGATAAAGAATATACACTTAGAAATAATATCCACCCTTGGGAACTAGATGAAACTGAGCCTTGAAATTCCAAAATTTTCTTCCCCCCTCCCCCCTTTCTATGTTCTATTTTTTTGGGAAAAGGTTATAAGACAAAAAGTAATTTTTCATGCTACTTTAGTCAGTCAACACTCAGTTGGATCGATCCAACTACTATTGGATCGACCGGTTCCAACTTTTGAATCGAACCAACAATTAGTTAGATTGATCAAACCTACTGAAATTTTGAGTGCTCACACCTCGGGTCAAAAACTTCCAAAAATACTCGTAATCAACACTAGATAGTAATAAAGGTTTTTTCGAAGTTTAGGAATGCCATTTGAGTGCCTAAAACTCAATTTATGCAACTTTACGCAACTACCGGCAAACTCCGACACAACACCACATCTAATCCACTTCGCATCATGAAATCCTACTCTTGCATTCCTCTCAGAATGTTACAATACCCTTCTATGTCTCTACAACACATGAAATGTTATCCTAGTACTATAGTGCAGATACTTATACCTATAAAAATGCAACATCTCATAAAGCCCCATATCGACACAATGCCAACACTTCAACATTATGTTATATTGTTATGCTAATGAAGCATGTGAACGCTAAATAATAGAATTATTTATTTAAAAAAAATTCACGGCATTTCCAGGTCGTTACACTGTGCATTTAAGGTACGTCAAAATAAATTATATTTTCTTACTCCTCATCTCGTAGAGATCATTTTCTTGTATAGTTTTGATTCGATCCGATTTAATTGGCTAGATCAAACCAAGGGAACTAGTCAGGGTGATTTGAGGCTTTTTAGTGTAGTTTTTTGGGAGGGTTTCAGGAGGCTTATAAGGTGCGAATAGACCATGAAATCTACTATAAAATTGAGGGTTTGTGTGTATGTGACATGGTGACATGTCTAGGGCTCAGTTTTATTTTGGTTTCATGAATTGATATTGATAACATGTTGATTCATGTATGAATTATTATTTGACATTGAATATATACATAGGAGCATGTTTATGTTTATTTTATTAATTGGTATGGAATATATATTAATGGGAGCTTGGTTAGGCTCATTTATTATTCGGTTTTGAATATATTCATGGAGAATATTCATGTTCATTTAACAATGCAGGTATGGAAAATATACACATGACAGCATGATTATATTCAATAATTATTTGGCATTGAATATTAAATTGGACCATTTTCATATTCATTCAACATTTACATAATGTTGTTCATTGGGCATGTTCATATACATTCACTATTTGGGAGTTGGAATCATGCGCTGAATATATCACTGGATAAAAAAGACATATGCATTTGGGGAATGTGGTTTTAGTCTTTTATATTTCTCTTTGGGACAAGGGTCAATTTTTTTACAACTAAATTCACTACTAGAAAAAATTGGAACAACAATGTCATTTTCCATTGCTATTTCCATTCTTGATAACCTTACAACAAAATTTGCAATGGAAAAGTTGTCATAGCCGCTGAGGCAGTAGTTAAAATTTTCCTAGGGATTTTGCGACAGACACAGATCGTTCGTTGTAAAAGCCATTTTTAAGTGGATGCCCTATTAAAATAATATTAACAATGTCTGTTGCTACCGCCATTGCAACATAATATAATTTAATTTAAATTTTTTTAATATTCATTGCTAAAACTATTGCACACTTGGTAATGTAATCAATCATAGGCCCGACTTGTGTATGCTACTAATATACGGAGCTGTCAATAACGCTCCGTGCGCAGGTTTCTCGGTTCTCATGGTAAGGTGTCAGGCCTTCTCCTAAGTTCCTCCATATACGTAAGGCTAATAAACAAATATGTCATTGATGAACAAGTCCATGAATACCGCCAGGGCATTAGTAAGATCGAAAGGCATAACAAGGAACTTGTAATACCTGTAATGAATACGAAATGCAATTTTTGGAATATCCTCAGTCCGAACCCGTAATTAGTGATACCCTATATGTAGATCAATCTTATAAAAGAACTACGAACCCCGCAGTTGGTCAACAAGATTATAAATCCACGGTAAATGGTGCTTATTCTTGATAGTCACCCGGTTCAACTTCCTGTACTCGATACACAATCACATCGACCCATATTTTTTGGCACAAACAAGGCCGAAGTGCTCCAAGGCAAAGTGCTAGTCTGAATAAACTTCTTCTTCAAATCTTACAACTACTCCCACAATTTTTCATATTTCTTCAGAGCCAAACAATAGGGAATCATCGAGTAGGTTTACTCCCCAGTACAAAATCAATCGTAAACTTTACCACTCATACAGGTGGGAGTCTACTAAGATCCTCTGGACACATCAGAGAATTCACAAACGATAGGGGGAAACTTCTCCCCTGAATGTACTTCCTCCGAAAATATAAGACTAGCTAGCATAACCACCAGATTAGACCGTGAATGAGAGTGTAAGGAAAAAGAGCATGACTTTCCCCTTGATAAACAACATTAATCCCCTCAAGTTTTCATCGAAACCCTTCTTCGTTCACATTCAAATACGGCATGGAAATGTGACAACCAATCCATACTGATAATAAAATTAAATCTCAACATATCAAAGATAATAAAATTATATACAAATAGATGATCCGCAATAGAAAGTTCATAACCCCGACAAACACTATCTATATAAATAATATCCCCTCCCGGGATATCAACAAAAATAGGTTAATCCAAATGTGAAATGGGCAAATCCAACATTCTAACAAAACGAGATGTAATGAAGAAACATGACACACCCATGTCAAATAATGCATGAACCTAAGTAGATAGAAAGGATAAAATACTTCTAAAATTCGAAGGCTGAACCACCTCCGGTGCCTAAGGTATCGTATAAGTACTGGTCTGAGAAGACTAACCCTATTGGAATTCTCTACAAATCCCGCTACCTTGATATCCTCTCTGAGATAGACTTTGACGAGCAGGTGGTAAGGATATGGTATGAGATGGTCAGGGAGCTACTCCAAAAAATGAAGACTATTGCTGACCACAAGGGCCAACAGGCATAGGAAAGCTATCCAAACATCTAGTCCACATATGGCCCTTATTGTCGCATACATGACAAAAGGCCTAAGGGCATAAATCCTGAATATGTCTCTCGAGCTCACAAAAATGACATATGGGAGAATTTGTGCAATCATGAGCAAGATGATCTTGTTGTCCACAGTTGTAGCACCCACTACTCTGAATACTAAACTCTAAAGAAGTAGAATGACCTAGTTGAGATCAACCACTAGATGAAAAAGATGAAAAGGTTTCTCAATTCCTTTTTCGTTTACTTTGACTACCACTCCCACCAATGCTACAACTCGAGTCATCCCTAAAAAGATTCCCCAAAGTTAGCACCAAAAATTGAACCGAATGACATCCTAAAAACTGCCATGAAGACATAAAAGGATACAAAGCATCCTTACATTGCTGTTTGTTAATTAGACTATACTCTATCTCTATAGCCACCCCTACTCACCACTTAAACATCTCATGAAGTCCCAAAATAACATGCCTCTAAATCAATGCCCTCACTTTATTCTTAACACAACGACTTTTCAACTTCTTCGTCGACACCAACTCGGGAGGATACCGTGAAAGGTTTGTTAATAGAATATGATAATCTAAGATACTTAGACTCTGTTGCAAAACATTTGCAAAGTCCTCCTATTTTCGCTCACGTTTCATCTCCAAAAAGAGTTCCTGGAAAGCAAGCTATGAAATCCCCGAGAGTCCATTAACTTCTTCTTGACTTCTCTACCAATGAGTTGCTTTACTCCTTAGATAGAATGATATCGTCATCATTTCCAAGTCATCATCAACCATTTGAAGAGATTGAAAAATCCTCTCCACTTCTATCATCTATTCTTCAGCCAAAATGGCATTGCCATCCCCACAAACTGTAGGAGGCTCCATCATACGGAATTGGTCATGAGTATCCCCGCTCTCCCTTAGATTCCATGCCATCCTATTAAAGGCTTACTCTAATACCCAAAACATATTAGATAATTCCAAAGATTGGAAACCTCCCGCACTACCAAGTCCCAGTGGTGGCACAAAATCGATTTGGACCATCTCACCACCCCTAGTTGAGGACGAGCATGAGGTGCAATTGGAAGTTGAGGTCCAAAAGCCTCTTCTCTAGGTGCCTCCATACTCTTCTTGTATGAAGTTTCCTCGAGACTCGGAATGTTCTCATCTTCATCAATGTTCGCTATCGTTTGAGTAAAAGTATGCATAGGGCGCACCTCATCCAATGTACAACTCCCAACATTTCTCCGCAACCTATAGCTCCACCATGAGCTCTTCGACCACCTTTACGACCATCTCTTCATCTAGCCATGATCTTCACATCATAAGGAAGAAATAAGGAAAGATGTAAGTTATATTGCATAAGAAAAGAATGAAATACTGCAATGTAAATAGCCTACAACTTATCAAACATTAGGCAAGCAACAATCAAATAATACAAAGTATAGATGGCATGCTAACCCACTCTCGAACCAACTCTAGACCCTACCCATAAACTCCTAGGTTTATAGACCCGGTTAGTTTTGATATCAAATTGTCAAGCCTTGAATCCCCATAAACCCAGAGACGTGATCCAACGTAGAATAAATAGATTAAAGTAACCAAGTAATCATAATATCGACAATAAATGAATATGAAAATAGATACAACATAACTATTCCACATTCATGCGAGCCTGATAAAATGCAACAATACCTAAATATATATAACAAGTCTTACAGTGGCTACAACAATCTCCAGTATTATTACATAATGATACAATGCTAAAAGAAATAAAAAGCCAGTGCCAACACTATACAAAAATAATTTTCAAGATACATGCCCAGCAAAAGAATAAGTTACACTAACAACTTGTCTATGACCTTAAAATAACAAAATAAGCATGTAAAGAGGCCACGTCTTCCAAAATAGCATATGACATCATAGATAATCCACGCTTATAGAGCATAGTCCAAGCTAGCATCTACACCTACAACATAGAATTGATAATAATATGCAAAAATGAAATACGAGTTAGATGACAATTAACACCATAAACAAGAGTTTTTGTGGCATATAATGTTTGCACATGCTACTACAATAAGGTATGTACATGCTATCAACAAAATATATGTATAAAGAGCATGCGTACCAACTACCACTATGACCTCTGACAACGACATAAAGTGAAAGGTGGGACTAGTATTTCTCCAAAGATTTTGGGGTGAACAATGAATGTCCCACCTACAATCGATGCATCTAGTGTGATGTGAATCATAGGCCCGACTTTAACGTACACTATGTCGCGCCCCCAAATCCCCAGCATCGGGACCCAAGGTTGCGATTGCGGAAATCTAGAAACCAACTCACAAATCATACAACTAACCATAAAATAAACCAATTTCCAATATAATTTACAGAAAAAATCGACAGCATAACTGCAGTAAATCTAAAAAC
>MKEJ01008494.1:0-30000 GCA_001753735.1 Embelia ribes
TTTTATTTAATTTTGTATGAAATAACATTTGTCAAGCTTTCTTAAGTTTTCAAAAACTTGCCCTTAAGTTTCCTAGAAACATCTGTACTTCTCTTTTTCGTTTTCCCTGTTTTTCTGGAAGTATTATTGGAGTTTCCTAGTGTATTCCAATGGTTTCCCCAACGTTTTTTTATGCACTTTCCTTCAAAATCTCTAGCTTACCATACCCAAAACGTACTTCCCTCCCCAATCCGGTTTCATGTTAACAATGGCGTACAACAAAAGATAAATAATTAAAAAACTTTATACACATATATTGTTTTTTTATTTTTAAACAAATAAAATATTGATTTATTTCCTACTCAAATTAGAGGAATGCCTTTTGAGCATTTACAACCAGTACAAAGAACGGAAAAAACACATACATTGTTATGGGTCTAAAATGGACTATAAACTCGGAGTGATTAACGCCTAATAACAAAGAAAAAAGTAGTCAAACAAGTGACCATTTTCCCAGGTGCAGGAGAAGAGTCCCGACCGTCCTTTGAATTGAACAAATAAATTAAAGTTTTTTTTTAAAAAAAAAAAAAATGTGATGGATCCAAGAAGTTTTCAGTGCCAACTCATATTAACAATGGGAGAAAATAACCAAATATTTAGGATACGTTCTTATGCTTATTATTCAATGTATCACTCATGGATGAGAACAAAACTTCAGCAACTTGTTTATGATTTCAAATTTTATAAATCATATAATAACCATAGTATAATACTAGTTATCTCAGCTTTCCACTTGGCATTATCACGTGCCCCCCACATGATTGCTCTGCAGCTACAACACCTAATTTTGAAAACTTTTAGTTTCACAACAATCAACAGTCAAAGATTGATCACATGATCCAGATCCCATTTCTGATTATACAAATAGAGAGATTTGGGTATAAAAATTAACACTTAAACCAAACAAACAAACATTCCCATCAATACCATTGCTTGAAAGGCCACCTACATCTTCACTCAAAGAACCAAAAACCGAAATTACGAGACGGAATCATGAAATCCTTTACGAAATCGATGCCCTTTACTTTCATATGTATACTTGTGATGATGAGTTTACTAACCTGGTCCGAGAAAGCACAAGCTGCTAGAGTTCTGCTCGTGAAACCTAGCTCTTCCTCGGCAATTTCACAAGCTTACGCATACTTTCAAACATCCAAGAAAGAGCCATTCAAAAGCGTGCAATCGAAGTACAAACAAATACCACCGAGTAGAGCAAACCCAACGCAGAACAAGTAATTTTCTCGTACTTCATGTTCAAGCCGATTCCAACAATAGCTAGATTTCATTTTAGACAATTGATTTTGTCAGGTGCAAGACCCCATAGAGAGCACAAGCAAACACTCGAGCAGCAAAGAACACAGCAACAGCATAGTTTTCTTTATTTTTATTTTATTTTTTTCCTATTTCACCGATACCATTTTGTTTTAGGTAGGCTCAGTGTCCAAATAGAGGATTCATCAGAAGCTATTTTGTTTTCTTGGTCCTCAGTAAACTGTTGTTTTAATATCCAGATGTAAATACAGAAAGTTATGTTGGCAATTGAAATTACTGCCGGACTCAAATCATTTTTATTTTCTTTTCTTTTCGGATATGTCCGTCTTATTTTCTTTTCTTGTCACCGGATTCTCTTTTATTGGATTTGAAGTCGTAATAGTGGATACAAAAGGTACCCTGGCGGGCGAAGCATTGCGAACATCACTCTCTTTCCTCGTCTCAATCAACTTTTCTAGCTGCGAGGTACGAGGAGTTTCAGAGTAAAATGAGTATAAATAGATGAACGAAAAAATGTGAGCATCGAGTTACAGAAGATATGATAACAATTCTTGCTCGTTTCGAGTTAGAAGTTAAAGATCTATACCGTTTTGACCAAATACTTGAACTGCATTTGTTAAATTGAAAGACATTACCATTATTTCAGCAGCAATCATGGTTTCAAAACAATCTTCCACAAGGTCCAAAATTTTTATATATTACCTATTAATCTACTTCAAATGAAATCAATACCACTTATCAAAACATGAACTACAATTTATCAGGACTTGTTTGGTTGCAACTTATAAGCTCTAGCTTATCAATTTTTTTGCTTATAAGTTGGACAATGTTTGGCTCCTTAACTTTTAAGCTGAGCTTATGATTATTTTGACCTAAATAAGTTAGAAATTTTGCTTAAAAACTGACTTATTAATTTTGCAAATAAACTGACTTATTTACTTAAAAGTTGCAACTAAACAAACTTTAATGAAGTTTGGAGCCAATCATGCGTTAGTGTGAGCTAGTAGCAATTTCAGAAACTCGGACATAAGGTAAAGAATTTGGCCACTAAGTGCAAAAAGCTAAATGGGTAGCACTTGAGAATTAGTCGTCTTTCTGCTCAAGTGATAGCCTACCGCTGCTACTACGATAAGTCAGTAATAGTCGGAGCTTTGGGCACCAGGCACACAGTAAGAAGTAGCTCCGTCAACACAGCAAGCACTAGGCGCACGCAATCGGCTCAGGAAGAGCACAACTCTAACTAGCGAAGCGAGGCGATCAGCTCAATTGAAAGAGAGGGCGCGGTGGGCATACAATTCTTCTATTTAATTTCTTGCCTCTTGCACTGCGTGATAACCAATTTAATTTATTGATCGGATTTGATCAGAAAGGAAGGGCATTTTCTTGTCCCACCTAGAAAGAAAATAATAAATAGAATAATTCGTTGCTTCAACCTCTTCTCTCGTGGTAGGTAGGAGAGAGAGCAGAAAGTGGATGGCTTGCTAGCTTTCCCGAGAATAGAATCTGCTGCTCGTGGAAGCTTTGACGAAGTGCAAGTACCATTTCGCATAGCCCTTTCTTGGGCAAGTGAATCAATCATAGCACAGAAAGGTTAATCATAGTATGTCTTGTTTAGCTCCTTCCTCAGGTGAAAGAAAGCGGTCTTGATGCCGATCTTTTAACTAGCAGTTTTTCTTAAATCAATTCCATTTCCACTCCCCTTTCTCATTCGACTGGCTAGAGTAACGTAGCAATTACCATGTCTTATTCTTTTGGTTTTGCGGGATAACGGTTATTTTGCGAAAAAAGAGCTTGCTTGCTGTAAATGGACAAAATACCTTGTGCACGAATAAGCTCTGGGACTGATGACTTTCTTTGGGCATTCGCAAGTGTGCTAGATCATCAATGAATGTCCGCTTTGGTTGAATCAATAGTAAAAGATATCCCATGCACACGCACAGAAGAAGAAGATGCCCCGAATGCCCTCTTTTCAGGAATTGAATGCGCTGTGGCACTTTCGGACTAGTTAATCCGATCAAGAGTAAGGGAAGGAAGGATTCATAGATGGACAGAATATTCTTTTAATTTAATAAGGCAAGAAGAAGCAAAAAGCTAGTAAAAGCTCAAGGGATTCATCACGAAGGCAAGTGCTCCAGCGGAAGCTATTAATTAAAAGGGAAGACCGGGTAGTGGTAGTTAACCGGGGGAGGGAGCAGCTCATCCGTCAGGATGGGATCCCTCTACTTCACGTTTTTGGCTTATCTTTTTCTTGCGTTGACGCTTCCAAAGCGGCTCCGTCTCCGCCTCTGCCTTCTCCGCTCCCAGTTGGCTATCTCCGAGGACTTGAGCTAAGGGATTGTTTACTGAACGTCCCATACTTGACCTATCGCTCCATTCGGTGAAGTACCCCCAACCATTTCTTTATCTTTCTAGAGGTAAGAGGAATCAACCCGAAATGCGTGAACCAGTACCCTTTTCTAAGACTCTTCTATATTAAATCTATTACAGGATTCGTTGCTCTAGCAAAGAAGGATTCAAAGAAGGACTCTAGTTAGCTACAAAGAAAGAAAAAAAGAAAAGAAGGGTTGGTGCCATAATATGCATTGGATGACAGAGTGAGGAAGGAAAGCCCTTTTCAACCATTAGCAAGAACGCAGTCTTCCCTTATTGAAAAGATGAAAAAAATCTATTCCAGATAGGGGGCAACCCTTCAAGCCTTCGCTCTTAAATATTCTTCCATAACACTTATTCGCGCCTATTCTATCTCGAACAGAGAACGAGGAAGGCCCTTAGCTTAGGGGAATGAAATTCCTCCTCTTATAGCGGCTTCCTATTAGTCTAACTATGACTCTTTGAGATCTAGACCAGGCAAAGCCCTTTCCATTCTTGTAGCAGGGCGCAGTCCTAATTGATTGTTTCATCGTCTTTGATGGAAAAACTTTCTTTTTTGCTAACCCCAAGCGAAGAGCTTATTGTCTTCCTCGGCTGCCGAAGCCTCCTATAATGTCAAATGAAAGAAATGCTTTCCCCACTACTCCTATTGATAGGACGACTGCTACTTTCAAATACAATAAAGATAGTTCTTTCTTTCTCCTAGTGACTACTCCGAGTAAAGACTACGGACCTTAACCCGTTAACGGGATTTTTTACATTACTAAAAAAATCAAATATATTATGAAGAAAAGCTTCCTCTTCCCCTTATTCTTTAAACCAGTCTTACTCTTCAAATTTTTAGAGTTGGGCAGGCGAATCAAGATAAATGACTAGGGGATTTCCTGCCAGAGTTCCCTCCCTTGGGGTGTCATCAATGTTGGCAGATCAGTTAATGCTGAAGCAGAACCATCTGCTGCCGTTGGAGTGCCTTTACCGCAATATATGTTGTCAGGTAAGTGTCCTTAGTGTTAGTGGAAAACTAGGGATCACAAATTCCCTCGGCAGGGTCAAGTTACTTGAATAAAATCTTTAAGAAAAAGGGGTACTTAGTGCGGTGCCCTTATAGGAGTCTGAACATCTATTTCTGAGCTTTAAAGAAGCTATTTCGGATTAGATCTTCAAGTCTTCACTGGATTCACCTGACTAGATGTTCTCAGTCTTTTTTTCCAAAAACGGATGTAATTATTGGCTCGGCAACCCTTATTAAAATGTTCGATTTGCCCCGCTAAGCCTCAGATATTCTAATTGAAGCAAAACTTCTACGTTACGCCCAGCGGCAAAGAGTAGGCGAGGAAGGAAGCCGAGAAGTAGAGAAGGGGTTTTTTCTTTTTTTTCCCCTACAGGTTCAAAGCTTTTAAGCTGAAGTCTTGGCCAGTCCGTTCCCGGGTAAGAGTAAGAACTAAGAGTTAGAACTAGAAGATGAGGCTTCTAGTAGAGTAAGCGCGGACGCCACTCTTCCTTCTTTAATTTTTCAATAGTTTGAATCTGTAAATCAATAGTATGCGAAGACGAGCCGGCACCGGTCTTTATGGGTTGGGCTTTTGCCTACCCCAGTTCTATCCATAGCGTAGGAGGGGAAGAAGCCGATCAGCGACCTGAAACAGAAGATTCACCAACTTTCCTTGTGATTTCTCCTTCACAATATAAAAACTGCTTTTATTAAACATATATGGTATTTGAGAGCCCTTCTCCCTTAATTTAATGAGTTCTTTCCACTTATTAGTGCTGGAAACGGCGTTTCAAGAGAAATTTTGAGATTGATTGCCCACCGAAAGTTCCCTCTAAAAGGCTATCGGGTTGTCATCGACGTTGACAAAAAAGCCTCCGCTGTTTTAGTTTAAAGCTTAGCTCGTGCTTCTTTCGAGGCCTTGGCCTGTTGTTTTGCACTCACTCTCTCCTTCGAATGACTCTTACCACTGCTAAGACCGATAAGCAGCCCGTTCGTCCTCTACTTCCACCAAGTGCCTACCTACTACGAGAGGTCGAGCTGTCATCCGGAATATGTCCCTACTTTGGTGAATCTCTCCCGTGCGTCTTCGCTAGGGCAAAGCGCGAATTCCTCTTTTGAAAGACTTACCGGGGAATCTCTCGTACTGTATCGATCGGTCATCCGTCAACTCTCGCATCTGTTTAGCGAATCGATTTTCTCTTTAGCTCATCCCGCTTATCTCTCATCTCGTTTTATAGAAAACGTTCTTCATGGACCTTTTTCTAAGCTTAAAGAGCACTTTCTTCTTTAGTTGTGAGGTGCTGGCTATTGGATTTGAAGAGGTTGGATTCCCGCCAGGCCCACCTATGGGATTAAAGCTTTGTCCTGAACAGCCCTTTCTTTCTCCTTGAATTCACCCTTGGGACTTTAAGGTGAGTTAAGACCGATCTTTCTCGTTCTCTCTGCTCCCTTTCCTGCTTTCGGTTAAAGAGCGCCCTTCCACTCGGCACCGTCGGATCACTAAGGCCGACTTTCGTCCTAGTTTTCCATTCCGTAAGCATTCCAAAGCCTACCATTGTTGGAAGGAAGGCTTACTGCTTTTTGGTTGTTGCAAGGGAATAGCTTTCCGGTTGTCTCCTAGTCTGTGTAATAGCCCCCGGGGGCTTCTCTTCTTCTAGCATCTCCCGTAGCGTAGAAGCATTTCCTTTGCTTCGAATCAATCCTATCATCAGTAGGGGCCTAATGCCAGTCTTCGAGGCAAGCGAATCAATCGTATCAACCTTTCCAGCACTAATCCTTGTGCTAATTCTTGTAGTGCTTGACTCAGTCTCTCCGTCAGTCCTCAATCCGTCTCGTAGGAAATGTCGTAGTATGAAAAAAGTCAAAGCCTTCATCTTATTTTATTTGTCTTCTATAGCGGGACTGGTGATTCTTTTGTATCACCATTTTCCTCTCCTTTATTGTTCTAAGGAGAATGTGTCAGAGCTCTCGTAAAGTGAATTAAAAAGCGTGACGAGAATTTCTAAAAAAATATGTTTGGAGTCGAATTGTTTGAGGCGGTTGCCCCTTTTGCGGGGCAAGAGGTTTTGAGCGCGAGACAAGGGGCGCTGCCGCAGGCGCCCGATTCTCTAGCTTTTCCTTCTCAAGAAGCCGCCCCTCCGCAGGTTCCCGACCAACAAAACCCCTTTCTTTCCGGTCGGGGCCATCCCTCCAGCAGAACCGAAATAAACTTATTCAGAACTACATGCTCCCTGCCCGCGGGGGAGAATTCAGGATCTCCGTTTTGGATAATAGAATATCTTCCTTAAATTAAAGAATGCCGATCCCACGAACTCCCGTATATATAAAGAGCTTATCCATTTTCTTTTTCCCATGCCCGAATTCTTTTGAGCAAGAGCTCCCCGGCTTTTCGTCCAGAAGTGGGCCGGTCGTCTTGGGAAATGGATTCCATAAGCCGGTGTAGTTTCGACAGCTTCTCGGGGGAAGCATGCCGGAGGTCCAGCTTATCCTCAATATTGAGAACAAAATCGCTGCGTGCCTGAATTTTCCAAAAGGCGGATAAGAAGTCCCTGAGTTCCTTCTGTATGTCATGGGTTGTAGGGAAGTGGGTACCGCCGCCAGTAGAAGTGGCGGCCTGCGGATTGGATGAATCTCCCAACAATTCCCCCTGGCTTATTTCCGTGGAAGGAATTACCGCTTTTTCCGCTTCTGCGGCAGACGCCGAAGAGGATGCCCCCGTTTTGAGACCAAACCACTCAGAAAACTGTGAGCTGCCCCCGCTAGATATTGAGGGTACGGGTGATGATGCGGGAACAGGCAGCTTTGGGCTCGAAGTCCCATCAGTATAAGATATTACCATGTTAACTAGAGTGGGTGTGGTTTCGAGAGTAAGCAGAGCAAAAAGCATTAGACCCACTTCCCACCCGACCATTTGTCCCAAAAAAAAAGAGAGTCCTCTTCGAAGAAGAAGGGATTCTAATTTTATCAGGAGTAGTTGGAAATCCATGTCAAAATAAAGAAATCCTACGTAAAAAACCCAAAATATAATAGTAAGTCGGAACAAAATAGAAATGATAATGCATGTCATGTGTTGGTTTTTCTGTCTACCTCATGATCTGGCCTGGTCGACCCGATCATGATATTTCACTCATGATCTGGCCTGGTCGACCCAATCATGATATTGAAGGATGGGACCTTTTCTCGAAAAACTGTGGGTTTAAAACCACCTTTCTGGCTTGACTAAGCACCCTTGCGAGCATCTTAATCTTATTATATATATGCTAATACGATTTGAGGACTTCAAGTTGTAGGAAGCAATAGTGCTTTAAGGAGTAGAAGCTGCTCTGTTAGTGAAAGCGGTTAGTTTTAGTAGGAAAAGTATAGCGTATAAGGGGGGTACCCATCCTTCAACCTGGAGCTAGAGGGGCTTTTCTCTGTATGCACTAACGAGTATTCAATGCAGTAATGTTGGTTAGACGAAGACTGATGTATAATCTAAGATAGCGGACGATCATACAGACTCTTTTTCGTCTGCACCGTCTTATCAGTGAAAGGAAGCGCGCACTCTCCTTCTTAATAGTAGCCGCCCTTCCTTTGATATCTTCTGATATATTGAGAATGCTGCAGTAGTTTGCTTTCACCTCGTCATGGTGTGAGTGGTTCCGGGCTTATGTATCCACGATTTAATATTCCACTTTTTATTACTTGCCTCCCCCCTGACTTGGGGTTTTCCCTCGATGTCGTTGGATGAAACAGGTGGTCGGATTACCCTTTCGTACGGTAACAAATCCCGCGCATATCTTCTTTGTCTGTCACACCGTACGTCGCCCGGCTTAGGGTAGGGGGCAGCTTCCCCAACAGACGTAGGTTGCGTATGAGCCTCCAGTAGGACTCTGGCACCCCAACTGTAGAAATGGGTCCTGAACTAGAGGTGGTTTGATGGGTGCTCTTTGGGTTCTTAGATCAGGCGGCTACTTTACTCACTTAGCACCCTACGTAGGCGGGGGGAATCAACACCCCCCCCCTCAACTGCCAATGGCCAAATCCCTACCCATACGAGAACTTGACTGAGCTAAATTAGCTACTTTTCGATCTGCTGTGGCCTACTAAATAAACTCTAACCTTACAATGTTCATTATAGAATACTGCGTATCCATTTTTCCTTCCTTTCATTTCATAATACGATTAGCCTAATCTGCAAAGGTCGGTGAAGTGCAGAAATGCAGGATGACCAAAAACGAACTCACGGAAATTCGATCAACTATTCCCATTTGCTTTTGACCCACTATGGTAGATATGACATCAAGCTCTATATTTAGCTATTAGCCTTCAGACTAGCACCATTCCTTGCTTCTTAATAAGGCTAAAAAAAGGGTAATGTAGAAATGATTGAAAAAAGGACTAACCCCCCTTTCGGAATCCACTCGAACGGAAGTTTGGTAAACTTTTGTTAAGTTAAAGCTAAAACAAGATATAGAATTGAATCTCACGGTTCTAGAACAGCAGCGGCTTACCAGCCGCTGAAAGCGGTTCCGGGCACCACTCGGGCAACTGACTGATCAGGGTCTGTCTCTCCAATGAATGGTTCTGCTCCTGTATTTTTCCCTAGCTATTGTTGCTTATACTTGGGTCGATCGGCCATAACCACTTTCAGCAGGAATCGCTACAACCGACGTTTTTTAATTCGGTAATCTAATGGAGGGGGAATGGTCGCCGGTGGGTCATTCACTAGATCGAGATCGTAATCAACCGCATTGCACGAACTGTATCATAGATAGAGAGAGATCGAGGTACCAATCGACTGCATCTCTTTCCGGCTATTCAATAAAGTAGATGAGGGGAGTCCACTCCATACGCATCCACCCCGGGAGAAGGGTTTTGATCAACCAACCGCGCCCATTATATATATACCCCTCTCGATCCACCAATAGTGGGCATGAAGGATGGATGGGGAAAGAAGATCAGACTCGGTTGACTTACTCACTGCCGGCGAATTCCAGAGATGGCATTATTAACTAGACAGGCATGCATGGAAAAGAGGATTAGTTGACAGATAGTTTCTTAAATGCTCTACTTCTAGGCGGAAAGACATCGTGAGTCACGGGCGAGGAACCATTCTCCTCACCGGAGATTTAGTCAGTTAGGTTTCACCCGAGTGGCGGGATGGCACCCAATAGAGAAGGGGACCTCTAGTTAGGCAAGCACTGATGAGGGGGGCCTGTGGGTTAGTCCTTTCTGGTTCCCGCGAAACTAAGGTAACCACCGCAGAGGAGTCCACTGTGACAGCCACCTTCCTATGGCCCTCCATCCATGCTATCATCAAGGCATGGTACAGGGACCATAATTCAGCAGCTGTAACTGAGCATATTCCGAGGTTTAGGCCAAAGAAATGCTGGTGAAGGTTGTGAGGGATGAGTTGCTCCCACACTGGCCTTGCCATAGGGCAGTTTCTTATAATGTGTAGGCTGTTTTCCACTGGGAATCCACAGCTTTTTCACGAGCAATCAGTGGTTAAGTGCCTGGTGAGACGCACTTTATTTGTTAACAATCTGTCTTGTCTGGCTAGCCAAAAGCAGTGCTTTAGTTTAGGCGGGATCTTCCCCTTCCAGAGACTCGCCCACTCCGCCTCTTCATCACAACTTGCTTCTTCCTCCAAGAGATCATATGCAGCTTTTGAATGGAATTTGCCATTATTGGACCATAGTATCTGGGCAGCTGTCCTCTGTGGATATATGGATGGCACGTATTATACATTTGATCACATCTTCAGGTAACCAATAAGAGAAGCTTTCCTAGTTCCAACTGCCTCTTCCATCTGTGTAGTCCCAGATTTGAGAGTCCATTATAGTGCCCAAAGCGCAGGCTAACAACGGTTGGTCCCCTATCCATAGATCTTTCCAGAACTTTTTTGTTTTACCATCTCCCACAATCCACTTCCTCAGCTGGTTAGTTCCTTTCTTCAGCAACTCTTGACCCCTGAGAACGCTCCTCCATGTATATGAAGAGTTAGAAGTGGCCTTGCATTCCAGCAAACTTGAATTCTGTGGATACTTTCCTTTTAGCACTGCAGCCCATAATGAGTCTGGTTCAGAGAGGATTTTCCGTCCCATACGTGCCATTGAGGCAGTGTTGACCTTGCTCATGCCCCTTAGGCCTAGGCCCCCTTCCTTTTTTGCTTTACACACCTTATCCCAAGCCACTAAATCTTTCCTCTTTTTGTTATCCTTGTTCCCCCACCCACACAAATCTGCAGTTCCTCCTATCTATTTCCTGGTTTATGGCTTCCGGAATACGCGTTGTTTGCATGGTGTATACAGGTATAGCAGAGGTTACAGACTGAACCAGCAATGTTCTTCCAGCCATAGACAACTGCTCTGCCTTCCATCCAGCCAACCTATCTTGCACTTTTTCGAGTATGTGGTAGTAAGTCGTTTTACAGATCCTCTTGTGTATGAGGGGTACTCCCAGGTACTTGCCTAGGTCTGCAGTGAGAGGAATTTGACATCTAGCACTGATCTCCCGAGCTGTAAGCTTGTGGAAGTTGGGTGAAACAAACAGTTTTTCTTTGGCAGGGATGATCACCTGTCCTGAGATGGCACAAAAGTCATTTAAAAACTCCATGATAACATAAATCTGGCTCTTAGAGGCTTCGGCAAATAAAATGAGGTCGTCTGCTTTTCTAAACATAATACAAACAGGTAGGGGGACAAGGGATCCCCCTGTCTTAGGTCCCTGCCAGGTGTGAAAGATTTCGTAGTTTACCCATTCCATAGAACTGAAAGCCTTGTGGTAGTGATACATTCCATTATCAAGGAAATCCAATTCTGAGGACTGAAAGCCTTAGCAGTTTTATTATCCATTTCGGGTTGTGATCGTATTTCCGTGACTGGCACTTAGATACGGAAATTAGCTCCTACTCCTCCTCCTTCTCAGTACGAGATAAATAGAAAGCAACAATCTAAAGCATTGGTACCACCCATTGGAATGCCTCTTTCTCACAGGCCGAATTGAGGAGTCTTTCATAAGTTGACTCCCGTCCCTCAAAAGACGTTCTCTACGGAAACACCAGTTGCGGAACTGAAAGCGAAGAAAGCTTAACGCAAGCAAGATAGGTAATCAAGCAGCAATCGAGAGCCGAAGGTCTGATTCCACCTAGTGGCGAATTCAACCAACAGAGAAAGCAACCCGCTGCCCTTCTCGCGTAAGGGCTGAGCTTCTTTCATTCGTCAGTATGGGTAGGTAGAGTGCTTTGCTCGTATGCTTCTTAACGATGCAAGGAATAGCTATCGTTTCGTGCCCAAGTCCAAGCACGGGATGAGACTTACCAACTGGTCCTAGTGGCTCTGGGTCAGGTCACGAACGGTATTCGATTGATTTGAGCTCTATCGTCCCATCCTCTAACTAAACTAGTACACCGGCGAGGGTAGGCAACTCACTAAGTAGAGTCTAAAATGTTAGCAAGATCCGCTGCGCTATTGAAAGGCTCTTAGCTGCTTATCCGGGATTAGAAAAAGGCGTAACTGCTCTTGTCTCTTCTTTCAAATAAATTCCTCAAGTTGAAAGAGACCTGCGCCACTTTATACTAAGGCACTACTATGCGAGGCTGCACCCGTCGTTGAAGGCAAGGGTAGGCATGGCTTACGAGAGCAAGAATCGCAGTTTCGCTGCCCCCGACCCGCCTAGCTTCATTCTTCTTCTGCTTAGCCGTCGCTGCTTCGACGATTGCCTTTCTCCTACTAGAAAAAGTGGGGTGGGTGGGCTCACATTGAAGACTGCGGATCGCTTAGCATCAGGGTGATTGACTTCACTGACAAAGACAGAGAGGGTGGTCGGCATCAGGGATATCATCCTTCGAGTCCCCGGACGAAGGTTGGTCTCACCTTATTCTGATTAGCGAAGGCCTTTCCAACTCCGTCGAATGCTTTCACTCGAAAACCTTCAGAGGCAAGCATCCTTACATCGAGTTATAGCTCTGGGAAAAAGTCTTTCTTACTGGAAGTGGAAGCTGTCCGGTCAATGTCAATAGCAGGAAGGGCCTAAAGCAGACGAGTATCAGACTAAAGAATCCGTTGAAGCTAGGGAAGAAGCTTCTTGCGAGACTCAGTATATACCTTTACTTCACTAACTTCATTCCTTGCTTCCTTTGAAGAAGCCTTCCATCGTCTTCCTTCTCTTCTGGAGTCAAAACCATAGAAAGGACTTCCGGAACAAAGCATTCCATCCAATTTCCTTAGACCCCGACTGCACTCACTTATTGCAACCGGTCTTCCTGATCGATCGGCTGCTAGTGCTTGCTCCCTGGGAGATTCTATTCGCATGCCGTCGAGCTTCTATTCATACTACTATGGGAAATCCCACTTATAAAGAGAAAGTCTTTCTCAGTATCTAATGAACCGAAGGCTTCAGCCGTCTTCTTTGTCTTTGTGGGAAGAACAAAGTCACCGCTGGACCAATGCTAGTAGGCGCCAAATCAAAAGGCAATGCAAATTTTCAAAGAAAATAAATCCCCGTCCTCAGATAATGGATATTGGGCGGTCTTTCTTGATCGTCTAGTTCTTTGTCAGCACCGAAGAAAGGGGATCCGGGAAGCCTAGTCGAATGACGGTGGAAAGGAAGTAGCTAAGAGGGACCCGGCTTAGAGGAGACTCTTTCAGACGAAAAGCAAGACCATATCCCGCGTGAAACTCGTCTTTTCTTTGGGAAGAACTTTCTTTGCCACTTAAGAGTTCTTATCTTTCCTGACGTGGAAGCCCCTGGACGCTGTGCAAGAACTCCTCTGATTGGCTAGACATCTCCTTGTTCGGGTCATGCACACCACAAGTAGACAGAACTGAATCTCTTATTCCCCTTCCAACGGGGACTCTATCAGGTTCTAGTTCAGTTCTTAATGCTGTAGTTCTGTAGTTGCGGGGGAAGGAGGCCTTCAGGCCGCTTTCAAGCGAGTAACCGGGGACTTACTGCTAATATATATCCTAATAAGATCGGACTAGATAACTATAACTATCCTAAGACAGAAGTGAGGCAAGACCCCTTCGCAGCGGAGCTCTTGGGGTAGAGTCGAGTGATCATAGGAAGCAGTTCTACTTATTAGCTACCGAGTTCGGGACAAAGAGCAAGTAGTCTTACAGTTGCCTGCCCTCATTCCCGAGTCGCATTAGCACAAGCCACGAGCGAGCAGCAGGTTCGCGATTTCCAAGTTCTCCTTATTAGAAGTCAAAGCCCTAGAGCACGGAACACTAGAAATCCTAGAAGTCACTTGCACTTTTTCTTACCGGACGAGCTAACCTAACGAGCTTCCCGTCTACTACCGGAAAGAGGAGTTTACCAAGGCCTACGCCTACATATTCCACTCACTCTATCCTCTTTCATCCTATTCCAAGGCGAGGGAACGGGACTTCTATCTTTCTATACAAAGCGGGACTTTACTCTGAAGCTAACTAAAAAGAGCTTCAAAATGAGTTCCGACTTCAGTTACAGTAGCAGGCGAGCAGAAAGGCTAAAAAGAAATGAAATCTAAGCAACTGAACCTGCCAACTGTCTCTATCTCCAAAGCCATGGAATTCCAGGGCGTCTTGCTTAGATCGCATTTGATTTCCCTTACTCCGGAATAGTGAAAGATTGAGCCTCCTTCGGACCCTCACCTCAATAGTTATCTTACTAGCCCACGGAACTAATCATATCAGAGCAAGCAAGTTCCCTCAAAAGAGAGTAATGCTTATAGGAGGTCTATCTCCCTTCTGTCATGCCCTTCCCTTTTCGCACTGACTGCCCTTTCCTTGCTGCTCGCGCTAAAGCAATTGTAGCAAGTAGGAGAAGAATGCCGACGGCATTCCATGTGTGGAACTTTCGGAATCGAATAGGCTCAATGACTTTGCCTGCTTTCTTGCTTGCCCCGCTCCCCTTAGAAGCGTTGGTTGAACCGCTGGACTCTATCTCCGTTGATTACTATTGGATTGAGCTATAGAAGCTCTTTGACCTACGTGAACACTTCAGCTAGAAAGACAGTATTTATAATTCAATACATTCTATTGACAAAGACAGGAAAGACATGCTGTCATATTCGAAATAATAATAAACGTTCGTTCCCATCCTGATGCATTTTACGCCTGATCTCTCGATCATTGCTACCAGATCTAGTAAGACAAAGCCTTGAACCGGGTAACCCGTCATGGGAAACCACCTTGGTAGCTTTGCCCTCTCACAGAGCCATCGGTATCCCTGATAGAAAGAATCAAACGTCGAATGGTCCGAATGAATGCTACATCAGGAGCAGAGTTGACTTCACTCCCGGTGACCTGCCGTCGTAACAGCACTGTGGGCGGAAGTGACTATGTGATCACTCAACGATCAGTGTTACAGCTCAGTCTGACCTGACGATCGAGAAACTTATTCACTAGCGGTGGAGAGTTGTCTCGTTGGAAAGGTGGATTTGACATCGAAGTCTTCATCCTCCGCATGGGATGAGAAAAGAAGAGTTCTTACAATCGGGGAAAGCAAAGCGGACTTAGAAAGCAAGGAGCCGGGCCAACCGCTCAGAGGAAGGTGCCAACCCTAAGGAAAGGCACAAGAGGAAAGCAAGCGATGTCCAAGTAGCTTCCTTTGTCTCTGCCGAACGCAGCTTTTGTTGTTGATGCCAAAGGCCGCCTTTAAGGAGTCGTTGTCACGACCTACTGCAGCCGATGTTGCCGATTTGGCTTCCCCAGAATCCCAGTTCTATTGACCGATGGGAGAATAAAAATCTGATGAGAATTCTACTTCTGGCCCGAGCGGAATTCAGTTGTGCTAAATGAACGAGTTGTCCTAAATGCCCCTTGTTAGCTGTCGCAGGAAGTGGTGATGGCTCAGGAAGTTAAGCAAACTCGACCAAAGGACAAGTTTGTTCCTGCTTCGTTTTCTGTTCCCTCTTCACCTTTCCTGAATGAAGAAAGAGAGTGAAAGAGAAGAGATCAGTGCAATAGGTACAGAGGGGGGAGAAACTGTCTTCGTTCGGTTCGGCAGAAGAAAACAAATAGGAAGAGCACTATGCAAGCTTATAATAGAGTCAATATATAAAAGCCCTCGAGCAGTAAAACAAAGTCGTTACGGCTATGTTACTAACATGGACAGCTATGAATGGTATTCATTGACAGGAGTGACCGCTTTCTAGTCGTAGTTGGTACCGCCCCGGGTCCTGACTAAGGAATGGGATCACCCACCGTACTTTTCCTATTTTCTTTCACTTGTCGGACCAATCACTAATCACGAACAGCCCAACCCTCCATGATAGATACGACAAATGCACTTATAGACTAACTACCCCAATGTGCTCTATTGACTCCAACCCGCAGGTTTAGCTTGCTCCACCTTGTCCTGCTGACAAAGACGACAAGTTCTCACATACCCTGAAACCTCTTCCTCCATCTTTGGCCAGTAGTCACCTCGTGCGGATGAGATATAGTTGCCCTTAAGCTGTTGAGCAGTAAAATCTTTGTTTTGTTGGTGCAGGTCTGGGATCAGTAGTAGCTTCCTGAGCGACGAGAGCCTTCCACCTCTGCATTGGCCGACAGTAGAACTCCAGGGTGAAAGAGAAATTCCGAAAAAGAGTAATTTCTCCGTCTACAATATGCTCGAACCTTTAGTTTCAAAATCTTACACACGCCCTCTCTTCTTTCTCGGAAAGATGGAATTGGAATCTATTTGGTAGAGTCTGCCGCCTTAGCGACTCGAATAGATAATAGTGATCACCCAGTTAAACATATAGTTCCACCGGATTGCTAACTTCTTTTCATTAGGGACAGGTCTTTTCTTCCCTGCGGAGGGGTATGAATAGGGGGCTCGATCGAAGAGAGACAGTGGTGACTCGCCAAGAAAGATTTGAGAAGTGCTACCAGACTACAGTCGGTTGATGTTATAAAGTCCTCCATTATGGAATGGTTCTCAGCAGCACGTGAATCTCTTAACTCGCGGAAAGTGACAGCGTTTCTTTCATTTTAATATATTATATTAGCTTAGCTGAAACGGATCGAGTGTCCTACAAATCAATAGAATCTAGTTCGTTCGGATGATGTACTTGGGAGGACCGTAGCACAAGCCACCAGGCGAGGAAAGGTTTCTTTCATATGGATCCACTTCTTGCCACTCTTCTCATAATCTAATGGTGGAACTCTTCTTTCTTGAATCATATGCATTGGAAGAGACGAAAGATACTCGCGAAGAACAGTCATGGCCAAGTGGATGGAAATAGCATAAATAGAGCCAAGCCTTCTCTAAAAGAAGCAAGTGCAAGTCCCAGGAAAGCAGCTACTAGCTAATGTCAGAGGATCTTTGTTTGATTCGACTTCTGCCTCCTCCTTTTGAAATATGAAATTCGAGGTCACACAAAAAGGAGTAGCGAAGGGGAAATTCGTTAGGAGAGAATACCAGGCGTCCAGCTTAGCAACCATTGAACTAGCTGCCACCAAAAGGGAGATCCAGTAGATCACAGAACAAAGAGTAGTGAAAATCACCGAGTGAAAGCAGTCACTTCCGGAGTTAGCTCTGCAGATGAAGCAGGCGAAGGCCTTTAAAGAATAAGGACTAGGCTCAAGGCGCATCGCTTTGTTTACTTTAAAAGTTAGCAAGCTTTGATTATCATATAAAAGAGTTACGGAATTTCTAGAGATTCAGCCCCTAGAGACTAGCTAGCCTTCCGGTGGATTGCTTTGAATAGAAATGCTTTCTCTGGTTCACTGAGGTAGTTCGACTAGCTGGAACGTAGCGAAGGTTCAGGTTCAGTTGCTCTTCCAGGGAAGGAAGCTGCATTTTTTTTAGTCGTCCTATCGTAACTAAAGAAGTACTAGAGTAGATCCCGAGTGCCACCGATATAGCTCTTGGAGGGCTTGATCCCACACTCGGTTCAAGGCTTTTAAGACCGCGTAGAGAAAAGAAAGGCGACCACCTTCTCTTCCGAGTTGGCATGAAGCCTATTCTGTTGATTCATTGTCCATCTTCGATTTCGACTTCTGCCATACTTTCTTATAAGATGCATAACCCTCCCGGTCTTTCGAATCTAGAGGCATCAAGACCGCTTTCACCCCCTTTTCAATTCAAAGGCCTTAATCATATCCCAGGCTGTCGGATTGCTTTGGATGCTTCCGTTAGAGCTTCTTCCCCTCCTGTCATTTAAGGGCACCTAGCTTACAATCACTAGTGAAAGAGTGCCAATTGACCCAACTAGCGAATCAGAACCATTCAATCTTTTTCATCTCCGTGAATACCGCTCGAAAGCAGTCATTGAAAAGAGCAGTTATTTGTCGGCTTGATAGCACAAGCACGATCCACCCTCCGGAGAGTGAGGAAAGGGCCTAGCTTCTCAATAAGTCATTCAATGAACTAACTATACTTAAGATGTGAGCTATACCTATTCCTTCTTTTCTTATCTTTTCTGCGGGAGTGAACAATCAACCATGAGGCAAGGTACCCTTAAGATACCGAAAGATCCGCTTCGCTAGTTAAAGGTGAGTGGTCTTATTCTACAGGCTAGGGATTACCCCTAATTTATCCTCTAGGCTAGAGAACTACTCTTCTCCTTACTCTTATAGGTAGGCCCCGACTATTTCAAGAAAGACCTTTAACATCCGCCACATTGAGCTTCAATTCTCCAACGCCTGTCTCCAATGCTACACGTTCCGCTGACTTGGACCTCTTCTTAGGTTGATCGTCAGACGGCCTTGGGTCAGTAACCTTTGAGGATGCCATGGCTCTAAGCACAACCTCGCTCTGATACCAGTTGTCACGGACTTCTAGCTTGCCTAGCTAACTTGCCCGCGCGGCACTTGTGCAACGGACCTCTCTCCTACACAAGTCAGCCTTGCTCACTCACCCCTCTCTTGAGTAGAGCCCTCAAGCCTATCTAAGACTTCGGAGAAGGAAGTTAGACGACATTAGAAGGGGCTTAGTATTGGTTTTCAGCTATTGGTTCATTTTTCTCTATTAGGGCTTAGTTGCTAAGCGGCTGTCAGTGCAGGTGAACCGAACTCGTATGGCTAGTATGTATTGTTTCCGTCAGTAGTCTGCGTGCGAGATAGAGTACTGTCAGGGGTTCGCGAAGTCTATTAGTTGCTTGCTTTCATTTTGAGTCTTTCCCGCATGCGTGACTACCATTCTCTCTTTTCCATATTGGTAGCTCCCCCGTTCTCGCGGCGAAGGATCGTCCTGTAACTACCAGGGGTTTACTTGTCTCTTTTTCCTTTGCTGGAGGTCTTACTAGCCTTCCCTCCCGACTCAGATTTTGAGTTACCTGTCTATCAGGGAAATTCCCCAGTATTGCTAGTGTTCTATCTTTTTGGGTAAAAGTCCTCAAAACAGTGCATCTCGCCTATAGGAAAAAGCTAGCAAGACCAATTCCGCCCTGAGACGCGCTATCTTTTTGATCAAGTCCAGCCGCATATAGATGTAAAAGCACTCGTCTTTCTCTATTTCTCGATGTCGACTCATCACATCCTGGGTACCTTGAATACCGACTAAAGGGGCGTAGCGAGAGAGAGTGGCAAGCGCGCCTGGTACGAATGTACCACATGGACAAGCAAGTCCCATCCATCCGATGAACGAGTGCTTCGTATTGCCGCTGCTAAGCCGCCCCTCCAATGTGGATATCTGGAAAAGGGGAGCGAGAGGTACCAGGTGGTTTTGTAGATGCAACCCATAATCTTTCCCATCGCGGGGCACGATTGGTAGAATAGAGTCGAGACCTTACTCTAAAACCAGCACCAGCTAACCGAAACAATATGTTAGGGTTTGTGATCTTATACAGATCAGCCAACTGGTACATTCCTAGGGTAGATCTGACTGTTAGGAGAGCTCGCATTTCAATTGGAGACAGGTCCTTTTGGATCCCACGTGTCCAATACTTCTTAGCGAACTCGAGTGTTCCATTCGAAGAAATCAAAGATTGACTCTCCGAGATGGACACTCCCATTCTATCTAACAGTTCACGATACTTACCCGCAACGACAGGGTCAGCAATGACGACATCGTCACCTAACACTGCGTATCTGGTAAAAGGCGCCTTTGAGGATAATGAAAACTCAGCTGCCAACCACACTATGAAGTGGTGTGACAGTGAGAAAAGCGCCCAAGAACCGTAGTACCCGAGGGGTTGACCGGCAATAAAACTCACAATGGTCCTCCGCCTCACAAGAGGTTTCCAAACCCAAAATGAATTTAAGCCCAGCTCCTTCGGACTTCAAGTTCCGTGCTCCCCAATTAGTCACTCATCTCGCGCTACTCTTTTTTCTACTTTTTGATTCACTTTTTGGAACAAAAAGAAGAAAGAGCCTGCGTATCTAACTAATAGACTGAGACTCGGCCTTTAGACTATCAGTTCCGTCCTTTTCTTGTACTGTTACCGGATTCAGACATTCATTCTAACTATACAGATTCTTTTGTTTAAGACATGAGAGGGCAAGACTTTAGGTTCAAGTAAAGTGATTGGATAATGGATAGAGCTTGTGCATCTTTTCGTTCATAGTGGGGTCCACTTTTGTATCTGACCTTTACTTTAGATCAGGGGAGGCAGAATTCATTCTAGAAGGGTTTATTCAACGAGTCCCCTCCACTTTTCCATTGCTTTGGCAGCAGCTCTCGAATAAGCTCTTTGCGCACTCATAGGTGCGGGACTTTCTTTGTCTTGTTTATTTTGGCATCTGTGAACGTAACCACCCCTAGTTCTGTTACAGTAGACGGTCTTGGAGAAAGAACTGCTCTTGGTCTTGGGAATCTCATAGGAAGAGCATCTCTCCTCGAAGATGGATGGGCTTCATCCAATAGCCAAAATAGTAAAAGAAGATGTCATAGAATGAAAGCTGGGGGGAGGTTCAGATTCATTTCATTAGTAGTTAAGATAGCCACAACCACGGATATCAGGAAGAAATTCACAATCAGTTGTGCTAGAGGAAGCTCTTTTCTTTGGCTTGGCTCGCAGAACCGATTTGCCTTCTGATCTGATTGAAACTACCTCTTCTTACTCTATCTTGCTTGGCTTTCTAGCTGGACTGCTAGCTTGGAACGAGGAGAACTTTTCATAAATGAAAGACTAGCTGACCGACCTACTAAACTAGACTGGCAAGGGTTGGGACTATCAAATTCTTTCCTGTGGAAGGGAGAGTTTCCAGCTGGAGATCACTTGCCAGGTGCAGCTAAGAGTTACCTGCTGCTAGGCCATATGTGTTGGCTGCAGCCGAAGTAAAGAGACTTTCTTCTTCCTACGGATTCCCGTCTGGGAAAGCTTCTTTGGAAAAGCCCGATGAACCGCAAGCCTTCGATTCTTTGATTCAGTTGATTGACTCCTCTGCCTTCAGCGGACGATGCCCATGAACTAAGCCGTTCCATTCCAATCGGACATTGGAGCCTTTTCTCCCTTCTTTTTGAGTGGATTTCCCTGACTGGGAAGTGAAAGCATCATCGTAGGCCCGTCCCCTTTATGATTGAAAGTAAGAAAGATTCCCGACCTAAATGTAGAATTCTATATCTCATCCATTCTAGCATTCCTCCCATCGGAATCAGTCCCAAGAGCGGCTACAACTACGAGAGCAGTTAGCCCTCTAACTTGAATACGATTCAACTCAACGGACATTCCAGAAGATAAGCCCGAAAGGAGCTCTACCCTTACTGGATTGCGTTAAAGTTCGAAGCTTAGCTCGGCATCAATCTGCAACTGACTTCCGACCGTGTTAAAAGTTCTATCATGTCACTACGGATTGGACACGAAGGGGTCTTCTCAAGAGCGAATTCCCTTATCCTCCTTCCCTTGAAAGAGGGTGAAAGAAAGAATCAATATTAAAGAGACTCGGCTTTTGAGTAAAGCTCCGCAGCATCAGCCGACGAAACAACGGCTCTGGTTTATCCCTCCTAGCCAACGTATTCAGTTTATCCTGAACCAACAGATCTCATTTCTCTCGAATCACCAAGAGCACCTCTTTATCCCGGACCATCAGGAATCGAATAATCATTCCATTCTCCACCCCTTTCGAATGAAAAAGTGTGAACCCATAGGATCAATTTCCAGTCTTTGCCGATCCCTTTTCTACTGATTGCTTCTATTACTGACTTATATGACGATTCGGATTATCGGTGCCTAAACTCAAAGGTCTCTTGCTTGAACCTCATTCTCCTATCTTAAATAAGGCCTGAACGGTGGCATAAAAGCCTTGGCTGCCGCGCCTGATTCGACTCACCATTATTAGGCCTTCTTTGTCTTCGCATTACCCTAGTTCCTTAATCCAAATAGCCATAGGAGAAGCTGAGCTAGCTAACCTAAGTCCGTAGCTAAAGTTCTCAAACAAGAGTTCCATTCCCCTTACTCGTATTGCAGGCAAATCCCGTTACTAGTAGTTCTGGTTAGCCCACTTGCCCGAGCACACTCTCAACTTGTAGATGCGCCAATCCAGCCTTCCCCCACGAGAACAGAAAAACCAACAGACCACGAACACCAGCACGCATGAAAACAGCCCTTTTGAAAGCATACCCAAGGCGCGGGCATCCATCACTAACAATGATTCATCATTACCAATCATTGGGGTAAAAATCCTTGTCTTTTAAGGATTGTTGAACTGCCTTTACTATGGCGCTTTCAACCCTATATTTTATGGGCGCTATAGCTATAGTCGTGTCATCGCGGGTCAGTTTGGTTACCAGTGTGGAGAGATGGCGATGTCGCGAAGCCAGTGTTTTTTCAGCACTTGGCGTCTTAGACGACATTTCCAGCATAGCAGCGAGATTTTCCATTTTCCAGTCTCTTGGAGGAACCTTTTTCCTTTGTTTTTCGAGTTCCAAACGAAAACGGTTTTCCAACCAATTTCGAAGAATTCCCAGTTTATCTTCGATGGAGGCTTCCTGTTGTGCTTCGAGTTCCAACTCCACCGGACTCTTATTTAAAATATCCTTATCTCTTTTTCGTCCATAGGGGGACTACTATTGAGATCAATGTTTCCTCTAGATGAGCCTGTCGCGGAAGGAAACGGGGAAGTAGAAGCAATTTATCGCCCGTTTTCTTCCGGCATGGGCACAGGTGGAGACACAAGCAAAGGCAGATCCCGTTAGAACTTAATAATCCCGGAATCCCTTCCTATTTGAGAGACAATAGTGAACATTTATCCATAATCCATTGAAGTAACACCAGCGGCAAAGGCACAGGTTCCTTCGGCAGCAGGAAAGGCAGTTGACTTCGTTGACCCGGATTGGAGCAAACACGCAATACACACGGAGGTGGGAACTGCAGTATAGTATATATACGTCAAGGCCAACCAACTTCTAAAAAAACAGAATATTAAGTTGACTCTATTTATGCATTAATGACCCAGTAAAAGGTAAAAGCACTATCTCGCCCATATATACGAATACAAAACCACTTTGAATAAATAGAGATTGAGAATAAGTTTCCCTTTGGACAGATCCAGTTCACATTCGGGAGCCAAAGCTTGACTAATAAGGACTACCCGCTTGAGTCGGCTTTCAAGCAATCCTGGCATAAGCTATGCTTTTTCGGAATCCATCCCGCTCAATAAGATATGGATATGGATCTTTCTAGAGGCATACTCCAGTGCAGCTGATTCTCAAGCAGTAGGACCGCTTACTCTAAGAAGAAGGTCGGGCCCGGAAACTCTCACAGCTCTGACTTCTTCAATTGCTAGTCTAGCAACAGCTTCTACGCATTCAGTTAGCTTGAAAAAAAAGCTCCTACTCGAAGAAGAACCGATTCTAGCATTTGTCCATCAAAGAGCCAAGCATGACATTCGATGCTGTAAGACATATGGCATATCTGTGGACATTGGGACTCCTTCTTGGACTTCTGATGTAATTGGGCATTTGCTTAATCCCTAGCTTCATGAAGTTTCATGTAAAAGAATCCTTTGCTCTTCAGTTATCGTCTTCTACTTTCGCACCTTAATAGCGAAAGGCTGATAAATCACCGGCAATAAGTAGTGCATCACTTTCCTCTTTGTCCACCCTCTTCTTCCTAAGACCCTTCTCTCAAAGCAGTTCCTTCTTTCACGCTTGGCTTGGATTCATGTGCAGGGGATAGGATCACAGCCTATTCTCTTACTATTGATTCAACCTCCTCAGGCATTATGGGAGCTGCTAGCTACCTTCTTAGCCACCATTCTTTATTAGCCAAGGCGATTGAACGAGATTAGTTCAAACCCGAGGGAGACTCGGATCTTCTATCTGCAATAAGATTTGAGGAATTTCTGATGATTCAATAGATGGGCAGAATGGGATTCTGTTGAGAATGCTCTAACTCTAAAAAGGCACATAGGCAAAGATTCGTTGCTATAGCAAAGAACGAGAAGAAGAACGAAAGGTACGAAGTCACTCGACTGTAAAGAGAGGAGTGAAGAGTTCTTCTTCTGATCGGAGGAGAAAGAATACTTCTTCTTGTTCTGAGCTACCGAGCTAAAGCAGTTTTCTTGCTACCTTACAAGACTGAACGAACTACAGGAATGCTAAGGAGAGGGACGAACGACTCCTTTGCAGTAGAGAAAGTACTACGTATATGCAGATCGACTCTTTCGAGATGTAGAGATAGAAGTCTCTTATAGACGTCTTGTGCGACTTCATGAACTGAGTGAAGCAGCTAAAAGGGGGATCTCCGATGAGGCGAACGAATCATTCAAAGATAGAGGAAGCTCATAAAAAAAGGGACATCAATGCCAAAAAACAAGGGGCAAAGCTGCTTTAACTTGCACCTCCTTTTCTTCTTGTTTTGCCCTAAAGCAAGTCAACTGCCTCAGTCCTAGCTCATTCACTCTTAGCAGCAGTAACGAAGTAGGGCTCTTTTCCTTTCCTTGCAAGAAATGAATTTCATCCCTTGGGAAAGAGGAAGATTACATTGATCTCAAAGGGCACCTAACTAAGTGAAAGTGCAAATCTATAAGCTGCAGTAGACACAGTTGACATAGGCCCTTACTCAGTCCCATCCATTCAATAGCTCTGAACTCTAGCAGCTTCACTCGTCACTCTTGCTCCTAGCTGAAAGTCTTCCCTCTCTTCCCCAGGAGACAGAGAAGAAGTCAACTCCTTTCTTCTGAGTCGAAGTCGACATTTGCTTTTTCTTCCTTTCTTTTGATCATTGAAAGAATTTATGGCATCATCCCATTTCGAGGACTCACAGAAAGACCTTCTATCCGGATGGTTGAAAACCCTAGGATCAGTAGCACGAAATACCTTAATCTCCCGAGTGAGACCCTTCTATACCGATTCTTAGCTGACTTCCTTCTTCTTCTTCCCTTGGGACAAAGAAGAACTCCTTACTTGATCGCCTATTCAATGTGTATTTCTTCCTAGTTCGGTAGGCCCAGGGATCACTGATTAGTCGAATGAGCCCATCCCTATGGCCTATCTCAAACGAACATTTGAGCGAATGCGGAAACATCCACTAAAAAGGCATCTGCTCAAGTGCGCTTTTGGGCTTTCGGCTGGAAACTTCCTGGCTTTCCTCGTCCACCAAAGGGGAGTGGAGGTTGATAAGAACAAGGCCCGAGCCATCATAGAAGCTGCCCCACCGAGCAATAAGAAGGAACTGCAACGGTTGTTAGGGAAGGTTAATTTTCTACGAAGATTAATCTCTAACTTAGCCAGGAAGACGTGATGTGTTTTCCGCCTTGCTGAAACTGAAAGGGTCGGAGGAATTCGTATGGGAAGAAAGGCACCAGGAGGCCTTCGAAGCTATCAAGAGGAATCTGGCAAGACCCCCAGTGCGGATGCCACCGAGGAAAGGGAAAGCTCTACGGCTGTACATCTCAGCGGCCGAGAATCTTATGTCAAAAGGACCAACGACGATGAAAGAGGAGAAGAGGAAGAAGCGTCTGGGAGCCGGCACCCCTTCAGGTCCTTCTCCATTACGCAGACGAGACAAATGGTAAGCGGCGACATCACTTCGTAGAGGTCTCGTCACAATGGAAGAATCTAAGTCTTTCAATAGCAAGAACCATATACATATTTCGACCACTAAGCACCGCTTTATTCACCAAATACAATAAGGCCTGATGGTTCACATAGAAAACGAACTTGACACCCAGTCTCCACTCTGCGTGAATCCCATTCGATGCGTCTAGGGTTCTGGCTTTTATAAGTTCCATTGTAGATGTGCCATTTTCTTCTCGCAAGAGCGCATTCGATAGCATCCTCTTCTGGGCATCTAGATCGATTCCTAAGACCCTCTTATGCGCTACGTCCTACTCCTACTGCAGATAGATGCCGACCCGAATGACTGCTTTACTGCTATTACTGTTCTTGACGAAGCTCCTGGTGTCAGGTGCAGATGAAGACGAGAAGACGGTCTCTTGAATCAATCTCCTCGCTGATTAAACTAAACAATCGCTATTCTTTTTAAACGAAAAAAATCAGCAAGAGTCGTGAAAAGCAAAGACCTCCGTAGAGCTAGATTCAACTTCCCCCCAGCTTGACCGAGTCCGCTCTATGATACCTCTGACTGCGCCCAACAAAGCCGCCCTCCATTTGCTCTGCCTATAGCCCACCTAAAACCGCTAGCCTAAACAAAAGAAAAATCCCAGCCTTATATATGGTTAAGGAAAACGTTACTGGCAATAAGCACCTATCCCAGGTCCAGCAAGCTTGGTTGAATGGAGAGCTTTTTTAAGACTAAGGCGGGAAGACACCCTATTCCCTAAGTAGAAACCGGCTCTAAAGAGAGTAGAGAGTAACCTTGAGCAGAAGACTAGAGATCACTCTTCTCACCATCGAGGACCCGGAAGCAAAGACAAGACCTTTCTCTTCCAATTGACTGCTCCAGAGGACAGGGACAGAGTTCTCTCACAAGTTCCGCGGCTTCGGCAGCCAGACCCCTTGAATGCCTTTCAAGCGGCAAGATGTTAGTGAAAGGGCTATGTAACCAGGCTATCAGGTAGTATTGCGTTCCGATACTACTGTGATATATTCTATCCTTTCATCTATATCTATAACGGTAGCAGCACATGGTTTTGACATCTGTTTAGGAGATGCTGCCCGAGAGGACGAGTAAGGCGGACACCAGATGCTGTACGCTAAGATGCCGACCCTATCTGCCTGGAGAGATAGTGAAGTAGCCAGGGGGACTTTTTCTGTGCGGCTCCGCTCTCCAAAGCTGGAGCCCGAGGGTACATGTAGAGGAGAGCATGCCGACGAAAGTGAGAGACTCCATATGGGTTTCGGGGGTTGGTGTGTTCTTACTCTTACAGCGACCGTGCTTTAGAACCCTCTTTCTAGCTTTTAGTTTCAGGGACTGGGGAAGACTGAAATTAAATAAAAAAAAGGGAACGAATTCACCGCCGTATGGCTGACCGGCAATTACTAGCGATTCCGGCTTCATGCAGGCGAGTTGCAGCCTGCAATCCGAACTCTCGACAGAATATAAAAGAGGACCACAGGCCTGTATAGACACCTCAACGAACTCATGTGGACACTCTTCAGCCTGAGGACAATCTCTCAAAAGCACATGTTGACCCGTTTTTCTTTTCTTTGCTGATTCCTCTCAATGAAATTTGCCATGTTGCACTAAGTTACTTACGGATGTATGCATGCGGTCCGGGAACACTTTGGGGTGAACACCCATCCGAACAAGTAGGGTCAATAGTTCAGCATTTAGGCCGTAACATTTAGCAACAAAAAGAATTTTACCCAACAAGTGCTCTCCGAACCAAGCTAGATAGTCTCCTATCACTAGGCTCACCAACCAACCTGGACTTTTATTCTTATTATTCCTACCGGATATAAAAACCATAAGGATTGTTTCCAGCCATGAGTTCCCCTATGACATAAGCGCTCTTGGGTGGGGTGGGCCATCATTCGCCAGGTCTTTGAGTGCCCGTCGTACCACGTAGTTGGTGCACTAGGCTGATCGAGACTCGACTTTTCGGATCTGGCACCTGCGCCCGGCCCGGTCTGCCAGCTCTTAGTAGCTCTACGTCCGGTCGTGCGTGGTATGTTCGCGATGCGTTCCATTTGTACGAATCGCGTACTATAACGTTCCTTTTTTGGGCTGGGCCGTTCCATCAAATCTTTGAGAAGAGGCCCAATCTCGTATTGGATGGTCGGCGTGGCGATAGGCTTCGCTTCTACGACTGCCTTCCCAGCTGTTGCAAACACTGAGCGAGAACGGTAAGGGGCGCACAATGTCGTTGCGCGGGGATGCGATTCGCTAAGCTGGGGGAAAGAAAGCCGTCTGGCCCTACCGGATTAGGTGATTGACCGAACAAATAGGCCTAGATCTATGCCCCTTAATGAATTGAATGGTCCTTCGACCTTCGTTTGATTCCGACGGCCGGCATAGATCTCATGAGACCCGCCCACTATTACTACGAAAAAAGCCCTGCCCTTTTCCTTCGCTACTAGGAGAGTAAGCCACTTCTATTAACGCCGGATCTTGAGTAGAATTGATCGTGTCATGTGCAACGTCCATCAATGATGGTTCATTAATGTCCATTGATTTAGACTCCTTCCCCCTTCCCAACTACGAATAAGATCGAGAGGGGCCGAAAGCCCCCAAACCAAGAACGGAGACGGAAGCCTTTCGATTCACTCCCCATTCTCTCTTAAATAAATAAAGCTCGCCCTCGAGCCATGGGCAGGTCGGCCGGGTCTTTCCCTGTTGTTCTGTTCCCGCCACGAGAAAGACGCACGGAAGAGGTATGCCCAGCGCGCGGAGGATCCGTTGAGAGTTTGTCTTGGTAGAGAACTGTACGATCTTTGCCCCTATTGTATTGAATCAATATTGACCGGGGACGAGCCCCGACTTCCATAGGTCCTTGGTTTGACCTTCCGTAGTGGTCCTTGCTTTGTTGAAAGCGGAGCGGGGCCAATTTCTCGTACTTGCTCAGTGTGCCCCCCTTTCGTCGAGTGCCCCGCCCGGTTCACTGGGCTGTTGGCCTACCAAGCACTTGCCCGCTGCTCCTGCCGCCCGCCAAGCGGGCGGAGCGCTCGTTATCCTTACTTTTCTCTCTGCTGGGGCCCCCTCCCATTGCTCTAGCCATAAGCTATGGCAGCTCCAGCTCGCAACCACAGGGGCCCGCCCTGCGAGGCCAGAGTGGGCTCAGCGGTCAGCCTCCATTCGAATTATGTTAGGAGGTCTTTCGCTTTTGCCAGATCTAGAGAGATACTACAAGTCCTCCGTCCCAGATTCCATCATCGCGGCCATCTGGTTCACCGGTACTACCAAAAAGTCTCATGCTTACGTTACTCTTATTGATGGTTTTATTATCTTGGACCACGAAGACCCCAGTCGTGCTTCTGCTTTCCATTCCCATCATCATATTGATGAGAAATCCCCTCGTGCTCTGCCATAAGAACTTGGAGTCCGTATCATGGTGAAGGTAACGCTGTGATTCTTGCTCAAAAAAGAGACCGAACGCGTTCGAGTTCTTGGCTCGTCCGACCCGGCAGCATTCATGAGTAGCTCGTTCAACTGTCCCTCGGAGACAAGATCGAGAAGTACCATGCATGGTTGCCCCCCGTCCTTTCTTTCTCTCGGTCCCACTCAGCAAGATAAGGCTCAGCCAAAAAAGGCTCGCGCGGGGGCGCTCACCTTTTTTTATTAGTTTAGTAAAGTCAAGCTTTGGCTCCCTAAAGACTAAAGAAATGGATCAAAAAAAGGGGGGACTTCTGCAACGGGCTATGCCACCCAAACCAACTGAGGGAAGTCGCATCCGTCCCCTCGCAAGCACCTACAATGTCATGATAACATTGGTTTACCCCTTTCTTTCTTTCTTTGGTACTTTAACGGACGGTCGCCCCTCCAACAAGAAAGGGTATAAATATGGAAACTTCTCTGCCATTTGGATCGGAGAATTTATGGAGGAAATCGGGTTTTAAATTCCCAGAAACCACACGATTATATAGCCAAAGGGAATAGGCCGCGCCTAAAATCATCCCCAGCGCTGCTAATGTGGCTACTAAGCTATTTCTTTGGAAAGCTCCTACTAAGATAAGAAATTCCCCAATAAAGCTGCTAGTACCAGGTAAACTCATATTGGCCAAAGTAAAAAAGAAAAAAATGGTAGAGAAATTCGGCATGGTGCTCACTAAACCTCCATAATATCTAACAAGTCGAGTCTTATGTCGGTCATATAGAACACCAACACATAGAAAAAGGGCTGAAGAAACCAGTCCATGACTTAACATCAGTAAAATGCTACCTCCAATTCCCTGTATGTTCAGACTAAACATACCAATAGTCACCAGATTCATATGAGCTACTGAGGAGTAAGCAATGATCTTCTTAAGATCGATCTGTCTTAAAGTAGTCAAGGAAGTATATATTATAGCAATCGCGCTTAAAGTATAAATGAAAGGAGTGAAACAAAGTGTCGCTTCGGGAAACATGGGTATTGAAAATCTTA
>MKEJ01008494.1:35000-47806 GCA_001753735.1 Embelia ribes
AATCGACTACTTATCATCATAATGAACATTCCACTTTATTTATTATATATATATTTAATATAAATTCTAATAGAATAGTATATCATTCGTGTCTCTGTTACAATACGGCGAAACTAAATGGTTCGAATGAAGATAAATAATAAGAATTTTAAGGCTGTACACCTCATTTTCCTGGGATTGTAGTTCAATTGGTTAGAGCACCGCCCTGTCAAGGCGGAAGCTGCGGGTTCGAGCCCCGTCAGTCCCGACTTTTTTTTAAAAACATCCATTTTCTGTGAAAAGGGGGACAGGTTGGTTTGAGGACCCGTTGGTCAAAGGAAAGGGGAGCAAAATTCCGGGGCAGAGCCGTATGACGCGAGAGTGTATACTCTTTTTCTCAGGGAGCGAGACCCTAACAAAGTTCAAGAAGCTATGAAGAGTGGTAAACTCTGAAAGGAAAGATGGAAACAGGGGAGTTGGCTGATAAAGATGGACAGTAAGGATCGCGTAATATCAATTTTTCGGCCTCGTCATCGAAAGCAGCTTCCAATTGCTCGGAAATTCTCAGCTATATGGGGGGCTTGGATGGTGAGCAAAAACAATTGATCAAGAAGTTGGTCAACTTTCGCATGAAAGAAGGTAAAAGAACAAGAGTTCGTGCTATTGTTTATCAAACTTTTCATCGCCTAGCTCGAACTGAATGCGATGTAATCAAACTTATGGTTGACGCCCTAGAGAATATAAAGCCTATATGTGAAGTGGAAAAAGTAGGAATAGCAGGTACTATTTATGATGTCCCTGGGATTGTAGCCAGGGATCGTCAACAAACCTTAGCTATTCGTTGGATCCTTGAAGCAGCTATCAAACGACATATAAGTCACAGGATAAGCTTAGAGAAATGTTCATTTGTTGAGATACTGGATGCTTACCGAAAGAGGGGAATTGCACGTAAGAAAAGGGAGAATCTTCATGGACTGGCTTCCACCAATCGAAGTTTCGCGCATTTCAGATGGTGGTAAAGTGAGACCACATAAAGAGCTCTTCCTCATTCAGGCTGCTTATTCAGTAAGATATGGTTCTTTTTTCCTTTTTGTTTGAATCTTCATATAGAAAGCCGTCTTCCTCATACTCCTCTCTTCATTCATTGAGTTGGAGGAATTCATAGGAGGCCCGCGAAAGAACCTTTCTTTGTATGACTTCTCTTTTGCCTCAGGTCGAATGAATACGAAAGGGAGATCAATAAAAAAATAGGCCATGAATGAAGAAGTAGTGGGCCTTTCACCCCCTTTCTAGTGACTCGGGGAGCTGATCTGATAAATGCACTTCAAAGGGAGGGAAGCTAGGTTTCCCATGTTGGTATGGCCGGACATAAAAATAAAAGATTTTGAAGTTAGGTCAAAAAGAAGAGGTAGAGAGAGAGAACAGAACGGAACCGATAGCCCAGAATTATGTCAGGGCAAGAGAAAGAAAAAAAGGACTCTCGTTTTCCGCATACGCATATAGGCTGTGAAAAAAAAAAGAAGTAAACTTTTCTAATTGAGATGCTTCTGGGACGGCAGGCTTTGTGGAAGTAGTAGTAACATTGCTCTCTGGTAATGAGATCCATCTACGAGCTTACGCTAAGGTGACTGAGAGACTGGGACCGCTAACCTTTTTATTCGCTTTACCGTGTGGATTCATTACTTTCTATCTATAGAGCTAGCGAGTGCTCATTCTATGGTTGATCTTTTTCTTCTGGTAGTCCTGGCTAACCCAGTGAGTAGCTAACTGAACCAATTGCTGCTCTCTTTGGGCTGAGCCCTGTCCTAGCAACAAAGGGAGGTTCACGAGTAATGTACCCATTCTCTATCCCCCTTTCTTTTCCTACCGCGGTTTGGGTGCTAGGTGGTGAAGTCATCAAGTCAAGCGGTCGGCTTTGCCCCAGTTGATTGGGCCTTAGGTCTTTCATCAGTTCGCTAAGTTTGAATAGCTCGAGGAGGCATTAAGAACTGGAATAAAGATAAGCTATCTTGTGAGCTGTTTTGCCGCTTCTCTTATCCCGATCTATGCCATTGGCGATTGCAAAAACTGGTAAACCAGAAGTCGAAAAAAGAATAAAAGCACTTCGCTCCTGATCTTCATACATAATAGTGGGATTTCCACTCTTCAGTTATAGCTTTAAGCTTCAGTCTTCGAATAGGAAAAGGGCATAGTTTCAGTCTTCAAGGTCCTGATTGGGGCTTTCCCTCTTCAGTTTGCAACTTTCTCATGAGGGTCCTTCTTTCTTTCCCGAGAAAGCATCATCCGGAAAGCTCTTCTCTTCTTGCTTGGCCTTTCAATCTTCTCCAACGCCTCCTCTGGCGCAAACACCCCTTGCTGCGCTCATCACGAGAAGCCGGGGAATTCCATTCTCTTGGGTGGACTTCAAGCTAGCGGCCAAACCACAGAAGAATCTGAAAGAAGTGGAGGTGGTGACGTAAAGTATATACTACGAGCTAAATGACCAGTTTTCCGTTAGAGCGGAACCTTTTCTCCTTCTCCTTATGGAACAGAACGGGCCGCGGCAGAAGAATGAATGTTCACCCCGCCTGACTATCAATAGGAATTGATACGTTATTGTGGCATATAGAAGCAGATGTCCATGACGTGTGCGGCTACTTAATCCAGTACCAAATTTCGATGATCATTCCATTCTTTTGAAAAAGGATGCCCCGGTCTGAACATGCAGTTGACAAGGGCAAAGCAAAGTAAGGCCCTTTGCCTTACTTTATTTTTTTTATAAGTAATAACGATTGCTTCTCCATGCCCCAATGTAGATCCGTTGGTATTTATGCATTTTCTACTTTCCTCGCATACGATTCCGATAGTTGAGTTCTTCTACACCCCGTCGCTATCCTTTTAGCCTTCCGCAATATCCATCTTCTAGTTAGCCTCCTGTTTAAGGAAGTTAGTCCGCCCTTGGGATCTAGTTTTTTTAAGTTAATAATAATCAGCAGGATCCGTTAACTGTGCTCCTAGCTCAGAAGCTTGCCTTTCGCTCCATTTCACAGGCCGGGTATAAGGTCTGCCCTCTCCTAGTAGCGTACCTGAATATGCCGCTATTGAAGCCCCGTCGAAGACACCAGTCGATCGGGCCTTGACGACACAAACAAGTCAGTAATGCTAGACTGGTATGGAGATGGAGTGCCGAACGACCTGTAAAATGAAGAAGAAAACATTTGGTTCGGCTGTAGTTTCATAGATCTACATGGGAATCTTCTTGAGATCGATCAAGAAAAATCGATCGATCATGCAGTTACGGCCAATCAAGCAGAGATTCAATTGGCCTTCCAGAGAGGTTACATTAGAGGACTTACACCCACAGCACCAGCAAAGCTGTACGACATACGATCAGAAAGAAGTTCAGGATGATGTGATCGAAATAAACCTAGAGGCAGAAGCGGAACCTCGGCCCACATATGTCAGTAAGAACCTATCTAGTGAAATGGCCAAAGCAATTGTAAATCTTTTGTGCAAGAATACAAAGACTGCTTTACTTGGTAGTATTAAGAAATGCCTGGCCTTGATAGGAATCTGGTCGAGCACCAGTTACCGATCAAGCAAGGCTTCAAACCTTACAAGCAACCGCCCAGCATAGACAGATGTCTCCTGAGATCACAGCAAAGGTGAAAGAAGAAATCGAGCGCCTCTTGGACGCTAAATTCATCAGGCCAATCCCTTACACAGAATGGCTGGCAAAGAAAGTCCCCATTGTCAAGAAGAACGGCAAAAAAAATATGCATCGATTTTAAAAATATAAATAAAGCAAGACCGAAGGATGAATATCTGATGCCAATATAAAATGGCACAGCTGGCTTCAGGGCAACAAATTGCCCAATCAGTCAAGAGACGTATACCATCCGTCAAAGAGCAATCCCATCAGCAGAAGATCGATCATTCGACTGCAATGCGGCCGATTGGGAACAAATCGAGTCAAATTACTGGAGAAAACCGCTGATCGATTACAGAAATGACCCTTCAAAGCCAACATCAAGATCGATCAGACAAGAGGCAATAAATTACACCTTGATAGGTGGCCTGCCTATTATACCACCATGGGACAGATGGTGTATTGCTGCGATGTTTGAGTATTTCAGAGACCGATCGAGTCATGCACGAAGTGCATGACGGAGTGTGTGGCTCACACCAGGCAGGTCCAAAAATGCGATGGTTGATCAGGAGACAGGGAAACTACTGGCCAAGCATAATCACCGATTGCATAAGATATGCCAAAGGATGTCAAGCGTTAAGGCGCCACGGACCTGTATCAGAACTCCATCCGATCCTGAATTTAAAGCGATAAGCCTTTTCGAGGATGGATGGGCTATGGACATAATCGGTAAGATCTATACTCCTTCTACCAAGAGAATGTCTTTCTTTTGGTAGCTACCGATTACTTCAAAAGGAAGCTAAGCCAATGACAGAAGTCACCACAAAATAAAGGTAAACATCACCAAGTACAAAAGGTCATACCAAGCAGAGCTTTTTTTTTGAATATAAAAACAAATAAGAGTTCAAATGTTCAGTGCACTCAATGCAACAAATCCATTAGATGGGTAAGGCTATCATAACAGGCCTTGGCTGAGACCCTCAAGTTGCTGCAATCGAGCGATCTTGGAAATCATCTCCTTAGCCTTCTCGTCCAAAGGCTCCCTCTCTTGTTCTACCTTCTTTGCGTATGAGAAATTCATTGATTTTGCCACTGGAAGATCTTTTTCAATAACGGTACGGCCATGCGATCCTTGTTGTTAAGCGAAGGGTGAGAGGTGAACTCCTTGACAACCTGCTCGAATCCAATTTTAAACTCACCCCTACTCGCATTGCCGAAGGGCAAGCAGTTCTCCTCGCATGCCGAGTAATCTCCCCCTTGTCTGTAATAGAGGGCCCTTTTCTCTTCGAAAAAGCTAGTCTGTGATGCAGTGAACTCCCAGGACCTTTCGTCCAATTGAGGCATTGAGCCCATAGTTTCTGAGATCAGGTGCTTTCTTCTGTCCCATTAAGACTGGAGCTTCCGATATGCCCCTCGATCAGCAAAGGAGCAAGTTCATATCCTAGCCTATTGGGCCGAAAAGAACTCTTTGCTTTGAGAACCTAAGCGCTAATGGAGACTTTGCTTTCTGTAAAAGAGGGTTTTCCTACAACTCGAGGAAAGAATGCCAGAGTTGTAATATGCTTGCTTGCTGGAAGTATTGGCTCTTAAAGCCTATTCTACTATCGACCGAAATTTTTTTTTGTTGGCCGATAGAGAGTATAAGACCTCCATCCTATTATGGCGGAATCACAGGGTGGCGTGTCATACACCACATACATACTCGATGACAATTATCTTTTCACATGTGGAATCGTCCCAGGATGCATCCCAGTCGATTTCGATGGAACGGTGATTGGCTTGAACGAGACTGAGTGATTTCCTGTGTTGAATACTATTTCATTTTACGCTTTTAATATACATAGTAATTTCGTATAGTAAGGTAAGAGGAGGATATGGTTTCCCTGGTTTTCTATCAAAATGTAATAGGTGACGTCTGAGTGGGATTTTTTTTCTATTATGACTAATACCTTGTCGCGAGCTGGATTCGAACCAGCGCTTTCCAGATGCATGGTCCGGATTTCAACCTTTTTGATCGTGACTTTGTTGACCCGGTTCGTCTATTATTCTCATTCTATAAAAACTACATCCGGGGGCGACATTGTTTCTTTCTACTTTCTACCTGCCCTGCCGCCAAGGCAGAAGCCCCCTCTATACCTTCTCTGCGGCCTTCCTATTGGATGTGAAACCGCGCGTGCTCTCTCCGAATGATAGAGTCGAGCTTCGCCGGGAGTAAGACCGCTGCAGTCCGGTCCAATTCTAGTTGAATGGATCGCACATACTGCGGCTGCATTATATCTTTTTGGAGAAAAAGTAAAAGCCCATTCAATTTGGACAATTTGTACAAAGTGAATGGGTCCTCAATTTCCCCAGAAATATGCACCACGCTCGCACAGTAGAAGGGCGAGGCCAGGGCTTCCCACGTCCGTTCTAAAGGGATGGGTCTTCCCTCCAGCACGGGGTGACCTTGTGAAAGGTCACCTGAGGGGCCGGCCCCGGACGAATTAGGCGAAAAAGGCCGTAATCTCCAACGGGGGGGCTCGTTTGGAGATGGAATAATAATGGAACAATCTTCCCCGGTTTGGGGGATTAATGTATTAGATACCCGAGAACCATAATCTTTCCTAGGAACAGCTTCTACGACGATAGATAGGGGTCAGGTTTGTTTGGCATCTATGCCCCCTGCCCTCCAAACAGTATGGGAGCCTTTCAGCTCGTACTGCTCACACTCCTAGATCTTCACGGCACCTCCTCTACCATAGTGTGAGCTGGGAGCAGCTCCGAAAAGCGAGGCTACTAAAAAATTCGCTTTCAACAACGTCAACAACACCACGAAAAAAGTAAACTATGGTTGCCCACTGATCTGATCATAGGTAAAATCCAATCCCTTCGCCTCTCGGAAGCGAGAAAGCGAGCAGCAAGCTGAAAAAGCCCAAATCCCTTTCTCTAATAACGAAGTTGGGTTGCTTCATAGCTCCTTCCCATCCATCTTGACCGGGAAGAGGGGGGAGGTTCTTGCGGAAGTCCTGCCCGCCCTTCTCTATTTTGAGGGATCCCTCATATTGAGGCTAGCCAGTTTCCCGGACTCGTAAGAGAAGGCTAGGAAGACGAAGAGGGTTAGTAGTCTCTGCCGTTGCAGGTCCTTCTCCTTCCGCTGAAATGGCCCTCTCTTTTTTTTGTTTTGTTTGTTCATCGCGGCACGAAATCATGAAGAAGCTGGAATAACTCAGAAAGAGAGTGATGCCTAGCCGTTGAGAGCGTCTGTTGTCTTTGTAGAGGAACAGTACGATCTTGGACTGGCCCCCTTCGCATGACCTAGAAAGAAAAAGAAGTCCGTGCTACTATAAGGCCTCTAAACTCCTCCCTCAGGACACTATTGCGTTGCCCATGGGGACGGGGTAGCCCCGACTTCCATAGGTCCTTGGTTCGACCTCCTAATGAGAATGGAGGTCCTTGCGCGGGCGTCTCCTCCCTAAGACTTGCTTGCTCTGTATGGAGTGCCCCGTGGTTCCTCGAGTGCCAGCCGCAGAGAGGAATGCCATCAACTAGGGCGCTATTGGCCACTAACCACTCGCTCGCCGGCCGCTCGGGCTCCGCGTTTCAAGTTCGTTATCCTAACCGTCTTCTCCGCTCCACCGGGAGCCAGGCCCCTTCTTCTATCTTATCTACTGCCTTGCTCCTCGGCTCCCTACTGCTCCAGCCGCTCGCTGTAATAGCTTGCTTCTCGGGTGGCTCGCACCCTGGGTGGTGCGGCTGAGCCAGAGTGGGCTCAGCAGTCGGCCTATGTTTCCGGGCGCACGCATAAAGGCATGATTAGTTCCACAAATCTCACTGCACTGACCATAGTAAACTCCTTCGCGTTGTACCAAAATAGAGATCTGATTTAAACGACCAGGTACAGCATCACATTTGACACCTGAGGAAGGTACAGCCCAACTATGAGGTACATCAGCAGATGTTACAAGAAAACGTAGATGAGTTTTAGCTGGTACAACCACTCTATTGTCCACCTCTAATAAACGTGATTGACCCAATTCTGGATCATCTTCTGGAATCGTATAACTGTCAAAAGTGAGTGACTGTTCATCGGAACTGTTATAGTCCGAATACTCATAAGGTTGGGTCGACGCCTGCCTCCCCCCAAACTGTACTTGCAAGTTTCCCCGCAAAAAGCTCTCCACGCCTACTCTTAGAAAGAGCACTATTTTTCTTTTAGGTAGTTCTCCCGACCGTAAGACCCTTTATGAGTAAGGGGAATCGAAGGCCGGGGAAAGTTTATTGGCAACAGGCGACCCTTTTTCACCCATACCTACCTACCCTATGTATTCGAGGGGGAGGCTGGAATCGAAAAAGACCTGGTTCCACACATATAAGACAAGTAGTTGGTATGGGACGACCTGTTTACCACGGAAAGCTAATTTTATCCTATAATAGTCTTCTTTGTTCGATAAGCGAAAGGGATGCTAGTCGGCTCGGCGAAGTTGTAGGCCCCAATGGATCAGATCCAGAGTGATTCCTCACCTATCCTGTCAGGGGCCCGGTTGAACACTCGAGTATAGATTCCCTATGCTTATGTGAACGGCCAGGGCCGGCCAGCCCGTAGATCTAAAAGGATCCATCCATAGGCCTGACCGGATATCGTTTGTCCACAAAAAAAAGTGGTTTTTTAGTTCATGAGACCTCGAATTCCCACGTTCCAGCGTGCATTATGCCAACAGGTCCCACCCCCAACTCTAGCTGAGAAGTTGAGTCCCCCCCCTTTTTTTTTTCAGAAAAAGAATAGAATAAAGAAAGAGATAGTATATATCCTGTATCGATCATAGGATCACTCTATGAATAGGTCAATTCGACCCCCCACCGTTCACGACATCCCTTGCTTCTCGCTGCGAACGGCTCCTCGGTGGAGGAGTAGAAGCGCTGGTCCCCTTCGGTCAAGTTGCTTGTGCCTGCTGTTACCTACCGTAGGACCTCCGTCCCCGAAGCGAAGAAAGAGGAGCAGGAACAAGAGGTTGTCCTCTCCCGGCCCAGTAGTTCCGCAACTACTACCGTGGTTGTTGCCAACGGGGATCCCCCATTCCGAAAGGTTACTGGGCCGGCCGTTAGGTCCAAAGTTGTATGCCACTGCTATGGTGCCGATAGATTTACTACTTCAGCGCCGTTATCGGACATTGCAGGCTGAGCATCTATTTCTCGTATATCGCTCCACACCGAGAAGAGGGATGGGTACCTCCAGCAACAACAAGAATAGAACCATAGGCTCCTGGGAGCATTTCGGGGTATAGGTCTAACCACCTCAACTCCCCGTTTCTGGCATGCTATAGTTATTCTAGTCTCTCGACGGCAGGAATGGGAGATTACCGGTAAGCCAGATGCTTCGCGAACCATATTCCACTTTAAGGCATTTCGTTGCACTTGTTTCACCCTCGTGAAGAGGCGCACTCCGATACCATTGATGTCCAATAGCTTTGATAGTAATGGCTGGATCTACGACTACCTCGTCCATTGAGTATAACAGAGCAAATGATGGTATAGCAATGAACATCGGGATGATACTAGGAAAGATGGTCCGAATAATCTCGATAGTAGTTCCATGAACAATCCTTTGCGGGATTGGATTTTTTTTATAGTGAAAATGCCATAAAGCGCGAACCAAGATCCGTGATACGAAAACCAAAATAAGAATGAGGAAGAAAAAGATATCGTGATGTAAGTCTATTATTCCTTGCATCATAGGTGTTGCTGCGTCTTGAAATCCTAATTGCCATGGTTCTGCTGCATCACAAGGAGCCATTGTGAGGAATATCCATTCTAGAAAAATCATTTTGTTTGGTTCATTCTTTGACAGCTCCGCTCCCGAAAGAGAAAATCGAGAGACTGATTCTTGCTCTCCCAATTTAGGAAGACGGAAATCGCTGGTTGGTCTAACCAAGAAAGACATGGGATTTTTAGGCGTAAGATTCTTTTCTTACGCTATTTCCAATACAGGCTACCAGACTAGATGATCCCTCACTGCACACTTTTTATATCTCAATGGATTTTTAACAATAACAGAACAGTTACAGTTGGGATGCTTTCTTGTCAGCCGTTGGGATACCATTCTTGTTCTTTGATGAAGAGAAACGGATCTTATTATAATACCGGTAAGAATAGAAAGACTGCAATTAGACCTTCCATATCTTGTTTGAAGCAATTTCTATCAATTGATTTTCGACTTCCTTGATCGAAGATGTAAAAGAGGTGAACCAGGTTCGACTACTATCAAGCTATATTTCACGGTGGACAGAATAAGGGGGATTATTGATCGAAAAATGTTGGAATGCACGGGACACGAAAAACTTCTCTGAATGGCAAGCTTGAGTTTGAACCAGGTCTCTCTCATTGGTTAGCCAGTCCCACAGACAGAAAAAAAGGGAGAGAAAAGTAGATTCGGGCTAGCAATTCCTAGATTATGAGCTCTTCCTATGACTACGAGCAATAGCAGTAGCTGTGGCCAAGACACGAGCAAGAAAATAGCCATTCTTTCGCACCTTCTGAACTGAACACCTTTCTGATATCAAGGCAACTCCAATTACCGGAAACAGCCGTTACATTAGCTCGAACATTCGAGTTAGAGATAAAAAGGACCGCTCTTCAGCTATCGGAGTCTCGCTCTCCTTTAAAGAAATTTAATTGAGTCAGTGACCTCGTCCCCTATTAGAGAGAGAGGAAGAGTTCCGTTGTGTCCAGTCATCGTCTATTCAACTCAAAGAACTTGACTTTCACTTCTAGTTTGATTAGCATAAAGTGCCCGCTAGGCCAGCTATTAGTTCCACTGCTTTCCCAAGAAGGATAGGAAATGAATCAGACTCTTCAGCGGCAAAGAATGCGATCAAAGGATCCTATGAATACTACTAGCCGTAGCTGTGGTTGTGGCCAAGAAACAGGCAGGAAATAGCTGTCCTTCTTAAACTTAAAAGAAATTTAGTCAGGGAGAGAACCTCTATTCCATGAATCAATAAAGCAAACTCAAAGTCTGGCTGTGCGAGAGGCCAATATGACTATATATATTAGTTCTTCGCCTTGGAACATTACTTTAATATAAAAGATTTTACCATCTCTCTTTTGAACAACTGCTCAGGCAGGAACCAAAAAACCCAACAGTTGAGTACCGAGAAGAGGCTATCCGGGCGAAGGTCTTCTTTCGACACATTGCATTCTGAACCTGAAGACTGAATGCCCTGTATGACATCCAGTAGAAGCTCAGGGACGGATTGAAGAGTAGCTGTTAGGGAAGCTAAGGATCTCTATCATTGGTTCATCAGAAGCCATCAAGCACGAAAGCTGCAAGGAGTGTGCTGGTGAGTCCCAAGCGAAGGAAAGAAGGACATGAGAGGCATAGAAAGGACTCAAGGACAAGACAGGACTCAGACCCCGGCAATTTTTTATTCATTGACCTTGCTGTCCGCAGATTGGTTACTCTCCTTTGAAAGTGAAGCCCGTTTGAAGGCAAGTCATGGTATCCGGGATCGAACATCGAAAGGGAAGGCGAGGTTTCAAAGTCTATTAGGGAAGCAGGCCCCTACTGGTAGTGATACCCCGATCTTATGGATGAAAGCTAACGTTTTCTATTGGAATAGAGGGATGTGCAGATCAATTCCACTTTTCACTTTGCCGTCTAGAGAGAGTTTGCCGTGAGTTAGGATACGGAGTTGGAAGAGAATGCCAGTATATCAGTTCATCTTCATCAAAGGCCAAGGGCCAAGAGAAGCTCAATCGAAAAGAAAAACACTTCTGCTATTGATTGATTTAGTCGGTCGAGATCAAAGAATTAAGGGATTTGTCCCCGCACTTGAAGGAAAAGAAAAGCAGATTCACCTATCTTTTATACAATATTGATTTAAGTTGCCAGAAAAGGCTAACTTGAAAGAGCTTTCTTTTGACCAGACTTGATTGTGTTAAAGCGGTTCCCCTGATTCCGCTTTGACTAGCCAGCCGCATTCGTTAGCAAAAACAAGGACTAGACTACTCTAGAGAAAGGCAGGAGTTCACACTCTGACTGGGAGGGAGGAGTGGAACTGCTCGACCTGAAGTAAAGCACTCTGATAGCACTGGCCCAGTTTAAGCTTCGATCAAAGCAATCAGGTATGGTGGTTGTGCACCTTGAAGGGCTGAGGCAATGAGTGAACCCGATGGAACTCAGGCTTCTTCATATCCGAGTCCGGGAAGAAAGCAGTCAAAACAGCTCATAGACAAAAAGTTTAGCCAAAGCTAACCCAACTACCACCCATTCGATTACCGGGAGTCATAAAATTCGGTCAAAGCCAGCTGGCACAAACAGAAAGAGACAAAGCCCTCACTCTCGCAGTCCTTTTCCCAGCATAAACAGAGGGAGTGGAATCGGGAGAATAGTCGAGTGTACAGGCTACGGTACGGGTCGAAGAGCAAGCTTCAAGGGTAGAGAGAGGAGCAGCTTGACCGAACGAGGCGGGGGATCTCCGCAGCTCCAACATCGAGAAAGTCCTAGGGTAAAGTAAGAAATCGCACCCTGACCCAGAAAGCCAATCAATTAGAATATGTTGGCTTAGGAGTTTGAGTCGTATTATCAATCTTAGCCAGCACGAAAAGCCTAATAAACAAAAAATAATAAACGAATAGAAAGAGAGAGTTTACCTATTCATGTAGTTCTTCTTTAGTCATTCCCTAACCTTTTAGGGTAAGCAACCTTTAATTTTAAGTAATCATAAAGAGCACCTTCCCCCACCCCAGGGGCTCAGCTCCTAGTTACCACATAATCCATCCGCGATCGCATCTTAGTATGTTAGGATTGCACGGGATAGCAAACAAATGGTTTAAGAGAAGGTTTCTGAGTTCGGAATCGGAATTAGGTAACTAGAAAAAGAACTCTTCGGAGAAGAAGAATTCCTACTCGCAGGCTAACTAGTCGAACTAGAAACCAAATTACCTTACTTCCCTTAAGGGGAGAAGGTTTTGTTGGGCAAACAGGTTCCATTTTCATATGCTTTTTAAGACATGTGATTGGAGAAGTCAAGCACCTGGTTTTGGGTTTAGTTATTCCGGAGGTGAGAAAGCTATTTCCCAACCAGGTTCTATCTCTCAGGCGTAAACTTCTTTCGTAAAGCACTGTTCAAGCTAGTGCGAGGAAGAAGGTGAAGAATTTGAAGTTGAGGCAGAAAGTGCATCGGAATCAGATACAAAAAAAGAAAGAAGAAACCATATGATA
>MKEJ01008495.1:0-23630 GCA_001753735.1 Embelia ribes
TACTCGTCAAATTTCCTATAAATTTCCTATTTGTATCCGTAAAATTTCTTAATCGTTTCCCCTACGTTTCCTATGTATATCATTTGAGATTGCGATACGTTTCCTATGCGTTTCCATGACGTTTATTAGGCATTTCCTATACATTTTTCTTTAAAAAAATTGGCACTTTACCTTGGAAAATACATTTTCCTACACGTTTTTATCCAAAATCGGCGTTTTCTGTAACTATGGTTTTAATCCGATGTGTAGGATTATATTAAGTAATTGATCAATGCACAATGGTACAACGACGTGAAAAATATGCTTTCCTGTATCATTGATGTTTGGAAATAATGGTATCATTTTATCAACGTAATTATATCAAATAAAGTCTGGGTGAATAATAAATGTCTTACGTTAGAAACCCAAATATTAAATGTTCAAACGGATTGTGTAATAATGATTACAATAATTGTGAATTTGTAGACACCTGTAACTGCCTATTTGTCGGTGATTCATGAATAGAATCCCCACATTTCTTTTCCAATAATAATAATAATAACAACAACAACAATAACAATAATAATAAAACTCTACGTTGCAGTGTAGGTTGTAGTCATTGTAATTTAGAAACGTAACAATGTAACAATAATTACATTTCACATATCACTCATCATAGCCCCGGACTTGTGGGCAACTCGATTGTTTGATTGCATATTTTAAATTTTTTTTTAAGTTTTTGTAAAAAAGAAAAAATTAGACCTATTGAGCTTTATACTTCTATTTTTTAGCCAAAATATATTAGAAATTTCAACTTAAAAATTGGTGATCCAAAATGTATATTAACTTTTAAGCAAAAAGATATAAAATCATGCGCTAAAATCCACAGCCAAACAAAAGTATTTGGAGATATTTATATATTTATATTTGTTTGATTATTAGACAATTAGAGTGAGGAAATAAATAATACATATACCAAGCTACTACTCACTAAATTCATAAATAATAGATTTAGTTCGAGACACACAATTTTAAGTAAAATAAAAAGTTAGCTTCTAAAATTTTAATTTTACATGAATTACCAAACCTACCCATAATAAAAATTATACAATTGTTCACCCTACTAATTGTTAGGGGCAATACCGGTATTCTACTTAAATTATTTTATTCAACATCCAAAAATAAAAATAAGCAATATTTCTAACCGCAGGAAGAAATAAATAACCTACCAACCAGTACGCTATAAATAATAATGGTAAAGGAAAACGATAATTATGATTGAGAGAAATGAAAGGACAAAAGATTCTAATAATAATAATGAAAAGGGAAAGACTATTATTGCAAAAGTGAAATTACTACAAAAATGAAGGGCACTAAAGAAAAAGACAGATCCCAAAGACTAGTTTTTACTCAAATGGAATAAGTGGATTTCAAAATTATAATATTGGTCAATCTATTTTTATAATTATAAATATGGTGCAATATATATAATTTGTCATTTTATATGATGAATTATGAAAAATATTTATGCAATTCGTCAGGCGAATTGTACATCAAATTGGGGTTAACTTCTAAATCAGATTCAGACAGAAATCCGTTTCATATTTATATACAATTTGACTGACAAATTATAATTTGTCATATGATATGGCGAATTATAATTTGTCATCTCATATGGCGAATTATAATTCGCCAAAATATATTTAAAAAAAAAAAAAATCACAATTGGTTCCACAAAAATCAGCATAAAACAAAAAATAAACCAAATAAACAAACGTAGTATTACAGAACAACTAAACCTATCAGACAAAAATAATATATATACAGAATTAGAATAACTAGACCTGCATTCACAAAAACAAACACAACCTTCACAAAAGCAATGCACAATGCTATTATCAACATAATGTAAACAAAACAATGCACAAACCCAGCCAAAATCATAGTTGCACATGCATATGCTACAATATCAACATAATGTAAATGGAATACTATTTAGGCTTTGTCGGTGTATATATTTTAGCTATATAGTACTTTATTTACATTATGTTGATATTGTAACATATGCATATGAGATTGATTTTGGCTCGGATTGTGCATTGCTTTGTTTACATTATGTTGATTAAAGCATCGTGTATTGCTTTTATGAAGGTTGTGTTTGTTTTTGTGAATGTTACATTTGCTTTTGTGAAGGTAGGTCTGGTTGTTCTAATTATATGTACATATTGTTTTTGTTTGACATATTTGGTTATTTTGTAACTATGCGTTTGTTTATTTGGTTTGTTTTTTGTTTTAGGTTAATTTTTGTGAAGCAATTGTGATTTTTTTTTAAATATATGCAATTCGCCATATCATATGACAAATTATAATTCATCACGCGAATTGTATATAAATACGAAACGGATTTCAGTCTAAATCTGATTTAAAAGTCGATCCCAATTTGATTTACAATTCGCCTGACGAATTGCTTTAATATTTAAAATAATAATTCACTATATTATGTGACACATTGTATAAATATTTTTTTATAATTTATTTTATAAAATGACGAATTATATATAATGTACTATACTTATAATTATAAGAATAAGCAGACCGATGGTATAATTTTGGAATCCACTACAGCCATTTGAATAAAGAACTCTCCCAAAGACTCAGTACATGCGTCAAAGGTCCACGTCAACACTAAAGACTCGTCAAGATTACACACACAACCACGAAACTACAATATTATATATATGTAATTTCTGTATAGGGTAAATTATGTAACGGTCCTTGTATTTGGACTGAACTTCCGTTAGATTCCCATAAATTCAATCAATTAAAATTCCAAGAGTCAATAAATTATTAAAAAATTATTTGTCCTCACATTTTAGAAAAGGTGACATATTTGGCCCTTTTTGTAGTATTTTTCTAGTATAGAAATCTTGGAGTGGTCAAAGTTAGAGAAAATAGCAAAGCAAGTGATTGTAATAATTACCATATAAAAGACTCTTGAATAGTCGTTAGACAAACTATGCCATTTGTTAGAAGTTAAAGAGTATTAGATCAACATACTTAATAGAATAATAGGTGGGTTTGGCTTCCTTTCTTGCAATCAGTTTTCTTACGTTACTCCGCTGTACTCTCATTTCAAGCCATACACATTTAATTTTGATTCTGTTTACCCATTGGAGCATGATCTATACAAGAAGATACACGCTTTTTTCTTCTCCAATCTTCCTCTCATAAAGCCAAAGATGGCTCAACTTATCAAAATAAGGTTCACTGCAACCCCACAATGTTTCATCCACATGAGCAAAAGTAGTCACCAATTCGCCAAACGCACATCAAGAGATTAAGAATTATGAGTGGGAGCATGTAGCTATAAGTTTATCTAGGGTTTGTTTTGTTGTATTTTTTAAGTAAAATATATATAATTTAAAATTTTCAATTTATTTAGGCAAGAACAATTGATAAGGTTAGTTCAAAACTTATGCAACTAAATACAGTCTAAATTTTGAGTAAAAATGAAAACAATGAGCCTAAAAGTTACAATCAAATAAACTCCTAATAACATAACATGCCACAAGACGAAATCCATTGAGGACTGTCACTGTTGCAATTGAGACCGTAAAGGCCAAATAGAACGGTTGTTAAAACTATAGTACGCTCGATGTAATTAACCTAACCCTTTTCCATATACGGCAGTGACACTAACACGCATACATATATACACAATCGTCCCACACGCAACGCGCACCGACGATGCCTCCCTCTCCCTTCTCTCTCTCTCTCCCAAATCTTAACTCCATGCCTTCTTTAATCTATCTGTAACCTCTCTGGTTCTCTCTGTATCTCTCCATGGGCTGCACGAACTCCAAGCTCGATGACTTGCCGGCGGTGGCGCTCTGCCGGGACCGCTGCTCCTTCCTCTCCGAAGCCATCCGCCACCGCTACGCCCTCGCCGAGTGCCACGTGGCGTACCTACACTCCCTCAAGTCCGTCGGAACTTCTCTCCGCCGCTTCTTCGATACCGATCTCGATCCCTCCGCCGCCGAGCCCCCGTCGCCGGTCCTCAATCTCCCGGACCACCGGAAAATCGCATCCAAGGCTGATAAATCGGCGGTTCGTCACTCGCACTCACACTCGGGGTCACACCTCCATTTCGACGAGGACTCTGACTCGGATGATGCCGATTCGCCCCTCCACCACTACCACAACGACCATGACTTGGGTAATTCTACGCCTATACATACATATGGTCAGATTAATTATGGTAATTATGGTGGTGATGAAACCCTAGGTTCGTACCAAATTGGGGGTTTTATGAATATGAACGCGAACACGAACATGAACGTCTACTACATGAAGAATAAAGTGACCCCGTCGGTTTTATACGAACAGAGGCCGTTTAGTACAGAGACTGTACATATGGAAATGGGCGAACCCTCATCCTCGTCGTCTTATCATCCTTATTCGAACCCTTACCCGCCTTACACTAACGAAAACCCTAATTTTAGTTCACAGTACCCAGGGAGTAACTATAGTGGGTATGGTAACGGTTTTCTTGGGTCAGGTTCTGCGTATGGTGGTGGGCCCGGTTATTTGTCGTCTTCGGTTGGGGGGATGGGGAATTCAGAGGCTTCATCGTCAAAACCGACGCCCCCACCACCTTCTCCGCCAAGGGGATCAGCTTGGGACTTCTTGTACCCTTTCGAGAATTTTGAGAATTATTATCCTCCGCACACACCGAGTGGTCATAGTCGGGACTCGAGAGAGGTGAGGGAGGAGGAGGGTATTCCGGACTTGGAAGATGAGCATGTGGTGGTGAAGGAGGCTTATGCAGCTCACAAGTTACCGCAAGGAGGCAGTGTTGGTAATAAGAATTATTCCAAGGAATTGGCCAATGATCACAAATCGAAGGAAATCGATACAGAATCGATGTACAATAGTAAGCCGAATGTGGTTGTGGTGGAGAATGATCCAGTGGAGTACGAGGTACCCGTGGTGGAAAAGAAAGTTGTGGGTGGTGGGGAGAGGTCGGCGGATGGGGGTGATGTGGCAGCCTTCAAGGCTTCGGGGGATTCAGATGTTGTCAGGGAAATTCAAGTTCAGTTTGAACGAGCTTCAGAGGCGGGTAGCGAGCTTTCTAAGATCCTTGAGGTCGGGAAATTTCCTTATAAGAAAAGTGCTGCCTATCAAGGTGAGAACTTGATGCCATTTTACCGTGTATTATTTATATGAGTATATCTCGTAAGTTCCCGATGCAGACCTGAGGGCCAAACCGAAGAATTAATTCTGAGTAAATTTATTATATTTAAGGTTAATTTGAAAGTTTTTGCACACTGGCCCCTTAAAATACAATAAGATAAATTTGCTTTGGTATCCCTTCAAAACAACTTTCCTTGTAACTTCATCTGAAGTGGTTGAATTTAGTTGCGACTGTTTCTCTTCATTGGGTTGTCGAATGTCTTGTTGGTTGGTTGGTTTATTTTTGTAGATAATTGGGTAAAACATCCTTTTAACGGTGGTTGAGCTGATGCATCAAAAGATTTGGACCTTCGTATATGGAGTAATTTTAAAGTAATCTTTTCAGCTCATTATTCACTCAATGCTTCTATTTGATTATCTTATCCTTCAATTCTACGGGTCTTTGAAACAGTTTCGTCAAAGGTGTTACAAGTAATTACACCTTCATTGCCACGCCGTTCAAATGGGGAATTATCAGCTATTGATAAGTCTGATCCCTCGCACTTGGATACTGATCAAGATTCGGGGATGAGTTCAAGCAATCTTTCTTCCACTTTGCACAAGCTTTACCTCTGGGAGAGGAAATTATATGAAGAAGTGAAGGTATATTTAGTGGTGTTATTCAGGGACGGACTCGGGGCATATAAGTATAAATTTTATAGGGTGTCTGAATTTAGATAAAAATTTAATTACATTGTAAATTTAACACTAAAATTGCAAATAAAAAATTTTGGTCCGAAAATATTATGAGATGGTTATAGCCCCTCTTTAGCAAACTTGCAAGTCCGTCCCTGGTGTTACTATTTAACTTGCTTAATTCTATTAGTCATGTTCAAAAGTTGTAGAAGTGTATCACTGACTATTGTGAGTTTGGCTTTTTTGTTGGTACTTGCAATTACATGTGAAATTGTCCTTTTATATATTTTCTGGGAGGGGAATGAATGTTGAGCGGAGTGGGGTTGGTAAACGGCTGTTGGCCTGCTATACCATGTGCCCATGTCCTTGCATTTGTTGTTTTGTGCATGTTTATGTGTAATTTGTATGATGTTTATGGCATCTTTAGTAGTCCATTTTCTTCCCATATATTTGAAAACTTAACTAAAGTGAGTGCAATAGTTGCACTTTCTTGGTCACTTTACCACCCTATGTTTGGTAATTACTGTTTTTAATAACTTAATTTCACCTTCCCTCCTATCTCTCTTTCCAAGGATATGAATAAAAAAGGTAGGAGGCTGAAAGTAAAAGCTACTACTTAGTTTTCTGAGGTCGTAATATTGATTTAGGTGGATAGTAATTGCTTTAAGGTTCAATGTAGTGTCATGACTCATAACTAGTAATGCCCCACAAGTTTAATGAGACATGTTAATTTACAAGTTTCCCAATGGGACATGAGATAGCATAAAGTTGTGTGGCAGCCTATATAGAAAATTCAAGGGTTGTCGTTGGAAACCACTTATTGTATTGAGGCAGTTTTTGTTTTATTGAGTGCTTTCACAACATTGTAGGGTTGTACTACTTGAAGGTTGTAGAAGATAAGGAAACTGTTTAGTTCTTCAAGCCTAGTTGTAGTTAATATATAGGGGGAACTGAAATTGCAGCTCTATTTTAAGGTGTTAAATACCTTTTTCTTTTTCTGTCTTTGGATTTTATTGTTGGCTTCTTGGAGGTGTTGATTTTTGCTGGAGCAAGTTTTCTATTTTTAGAGGCATTTGAGTAATGAATATCCTCGTCAGTATGCTCTTGTTGTATTGTGGGATTTGCTGTGTTTATTGTCTTTTTTCCACACTTAGTAAAATGACAATGTACTTAATCAAATACGATTCACTTGGTTGGTTAACCTTGATACCTTATTAGTTTGTTGTGGGTAAATCATGCCTGAGCATGTACTTTTTTATCAATTCATTCATTTTATATTATTTTTTAATTTTATGGATCCACCACTAGCGTTTAATGCACTTTTGCGTTTTCTTGAACTTATACTAAAAGTGGGTGATCAAAATCTTATAAAATTTGATGTTCACTTGGAATTTGCATGATTTAAACTTTGCCTCATCTTCATCAATAAAGGGAAAAAAAAAAAACCCGAATAAAAAGAAGTGTTTTCTCAATTTTTGTTTGTTATGATACCTTCACATGCTAGTATTTTTCGGAATCTCTTTTTTCGACGTGTTCAAATCAAAGTGTCACGTCAATGGCCTAAGTCCATGGTGAGAAAAGTAATCATTTCATGAATCACAGGAGTGGCAGTTGTAGTACCTGGAAACAATACAAGGATAGCTACTAAATTATAATGCATGATAACTTGTTTCAATCTTCTTTTGGGCGCTTTGTTATGATTTGAGTGTCTTCACTTTTGCAATCTTTCATTGCCTTTCCATTTCTGTTGGATGTACTACATAGCATTTGGATCAGAGTGACTGTCTCGTGGAAAAGGATGCTGATATTTATACTGCAATATATGAGGCAAACGTGGTGAAAATCTGGAAGAGGGAGTAACGTCTGAAATTGGCATCTGTTTTTGTATTGTCATCTGCATGGTTGTTAAATGTTTTCTTTCCTCTTTTTTAGGTTGAGGAGAAAATGAGAGTACTTCATGAAAGAAAGTGCCGAAAGCTCAAGCGCTTAGATGAAACAGGTGCCGAGGCTCACAAAGTTGATGCGACTAGAACTTTGATTAGGAGTCTTTCTACAAAGATTAGAATTGCAATTCAAGTGGTTGATAAGATATCTGTGACGATAAATAAATTGAGGGATGAAGAATTGTGGCCACAATTGAATGAAGTTGTTCATGGGTATGTTTTCCACAAATATTAAATGTTTTGTTGTTGAATAATATTAAATGTTTTGTTGTTGAAAAATATTTTTGTTGAATATTTCATGAGCATTTGTTTCACTTTCATTTGCGATTGGGGCTATGAGTTACGTGTTCATATATGCTTTATCTTGGGTTTTCTTTTGGCTTGTTATGTGCTATGTTCCATGCTTGAAAATTGGAATGCTACTTAACGATCTCTAGTGTCTTTAGCCTAAGCTGGATTTAGAAAATAAAGAACAAAAAATCATTATTTGTAGATACCTATATTAAATCTAGTTACTTGGTGACATAAATAGACTTTTTGTTTTACAAGCCTGTCTGAAATATTAATTTTCGAACACTAAATACTCAGCTAAGTTTTTTGTAAGAAATTGCACTTATCTGGAAGACTAAACAAAATCAACAGTTATGGTCCATTGGTTAGTTTGATTCTGCATTTTTTGGACCTGGTGTACTTCATTAGATATGTTTACCTAAAAGAGTCACCTGGTTAGACATAAAGAATGCATATGCTTACTTATCATTTGGAGGAAATAAATTTTTGCTCTCGAAATTTATTAAGATTTAATGTTTTTCTGGCTGTTCCTTTCGTTGCCGATTTCTTGTGTAGGAAAGGAAATTATCAAATTTAATGTTTGAGTCCTCTTTTGGTGTTCGAAGGGATGTGAAGGGAAGTTCTGAGTATTCATTGTCCAAGTGGATTAAATATGAGAGAATATCATAGGCATAGCCTTGAGATTGGCTGGCCTTTCACTGGTGCATTAGAACACAGGCATATGCATAGAATTACTTAAATAACATTGTCTACATTTCATGACTGGTCAAACTTACGGATTAGTCATGTCTTTTACCCGATTTATTATCTTTTATCTTTATATTATTTTACTGTTGGTGCGAGCCTGTTACTTGCAATCCCTTTTGAATGGGAGTCAGGTTTGGAATCTCCCCAAATGCATATTATGCGTGAGTGGAGCAAATTTTTTATGACGTTTTGTGAACCTATCTTTTAGGATAATAGCTTGCATCTTTAGTTACGTTCTTGTTTATTATTCATGTCATATGTTTGGGCCTGGTAATCATTACCTGTTTTTGGATTTCGATTACTTACAGATTGACCCGGATGTGGAAGGCCATGTATGAATGTCATCATATTCAGTCCCAAGCTATGGCACAAGCGAAACGGTTAGATGCTGCTGCTATGCGCACACACTTTTCTGATTCTCAGCTTGAAGCCACAATGCAGCTTGAACATGAACTTTTGAGTTGGACTCTGAGATTCTCTTGTTGGGTCGGTGAACAGAAAGGGTTTATTCGAGCTCTGAATGACTGGCTTAAGAAATGTCTTTTATATGTACCTGAAGAAACAGCAGATGGTATTGTCCCCTTTTCTCCGGGTAGAATAGGTGCACCACCAATTTTTGTGATTTGTAACCAATGGGCACAAGCTGTGGACAGAATTTCTGAGAAAGAAGTGGTTTATTCCATGAGGGAGTTCGCTACATCCATTCTTCACTTGTGGGAGCGCGATAAGCTAGAAATGCGCCAAAGAATGATGGCAAACAAGGATATGGAAAGGAAAGTGAAGAACTTAGAGAGAGATGACCAAAAGATACACAAGGAGATGCAGGCATTGGATAAAAGGTTAGTTTTGGCATCAGGGACCGACAATGAGCTTTCAGTGACCGGTCATGTTGTCTATCAAAGTGAGACGAGTAAAAACGGTGGCGTACAATCGAGCTTGCAACATATTTTTGAGGCTATGGAGAGGTTTGTATCGAATTCTGTAAAAGCCTACGAGGAGTTATTGCAGCGCATTGAAGAGGACAGACAGGATAGACTTTCTCGGGACAATCGGAGGGATTCATAGTTTGATGAATGAGGATGAACATTTTAGAACATCAGACAATGGCTGATTTGGTTCTGTTCAGTGATATTTGATGCTCCAGACGATAATTGGTTTGGTTCTTGTACTTTTGGCTCATGGCACAGGTTTGGAAGATGGTGTCGGTGTGTATCTTTTGTTGGGGGAATCGGGATGAGTTTGACGCTGCTTATTGAAATGTTATACGGTTCCTTTATTTTCTTAATGAGGTAAAAGACCGATGACAGCAAATAAGCAATATTAAACTCATCCATGATCGAAGTGTGGAACTTCATGTCAAATTTCCAAGCACGAGCCTTCTCTCGACTGGGCCATTGTGGTGAAGGCTAGTAAAGGCACATGACACAAGATATATATGGTGAAGAAATTTGCCATCAATTTTGTACTATAAGAATAATTAGGATAGTAGGTATAAATGTAGGTCAGTTATGGTTTATTTTCTGATGTATGTCGGGGATGTCGTGTACATGCCATGCCCATAAATTATTGTACAATAGGGTAGTCTTTTTCGCCTGTTGTTTTCTTCGAAGTTATTGTACAGATTTCTGTTTCTTCTGTAATTCTTTGGAAGTGCGCATGCATAAAGAATTGTGAACTTGGTGAGACCTATTTGCCGCAAGAGGAGTTAATTTTTGGGATGAAATTTTAATGGATTGGAAGTAGAAAGGATGCATTTTTGCCCTGTTTGGATCTTCAAAAAAGTTAATTACGATGAGAAGTTTGGATCTTCGAAAAGTTAATTACGATGAGAAGTTAACCTTGTATTTTTTGAACAAGGTAATGATTACAGTGAGTGGTAATCTTATGCTGCACGATTGTTTTTCGGGACCAAGTTTGACCGAGTTGTTCATTTCGTGGGGCATTATTCATATCCAGTTCTGTTGGTTATGTAACTGCGAAATGTTGGACTAAAATGTCTCGGGTGTAGGGGCGAGATTAGTTACAAGACCTAGCCTTGGCAACCCAATCCTTGATAATGTCGTCAGCTAAAAGGGTGTCCTGTTTTGGCTTAAAAGATTGAATTTGCCCCAACAGTAGAAAATTAATGAGAGTAAAAATCTTTACATGTTCTCTATCAGCAACAATATTACGGAGGGGCCAGAAAAGTTCAGAGGAGGCACACAGATTCTAAATATGCAAAAATGTTGATAATGTTTATTCTGCGTCTTGGCCTTTCAGTGTCCCTCGGAGGACACAATTATGTGACTTGCACAGCCTGAGGTGATTTACCAGTGGGTTGCGATCAATTGTCGAATTATCTTCAGTGGGTTTAAATGGTGGTCTCTCCAACTGCATATGCTCGGAGAAGCCTATGTCATCTCCTATGTGACCAACCTGATATCGCACTTAGAGATGCGATGTTAGTGCAATGTGCTCATCCAGAATGGGCGACGGCTTTCTAGATGTAGTTGATTGCAACTAGAACCCATCGGAATATTGTTAACATGAAATCAAAGTTGTCTATAGTCCTAAAAATGTACTTCTAGACCAATGTAATTTGTTTTTTTCTTTTTTATTCCTTTCTTTCTTTTTTGGACAAAATAGGAAGTTTGTGTTGCAACAATGAGCACGGAATACAGGGAAGAACCGTATGAGTAGGGGGAGAACATATTCTTCGAGCCATCCACTTGTCTTGATTCAATTTTTGTTTCAAACGAATTGCATTTTTTGATTCCTTTTTTCCTTGACCTTTGCTATACATATTCTAACCCTTGGTAAGTGAACAACACAACCCACAAACTAGAATTTTAAATCTAAAAAACAAGAAAAAAAGAAATCGAAATGGCTTCTTCTCATTTGAAATCAAGTCCGCATCACCATGTTAGGTTTATTAGTTTGCCTTCCAGGCCTCACTCTTTCGCTCAAGTGCACTAGTGTTTTGAGCATATTGAGGGCTTCTGAAGCTACCTCTTCGTCGTTGCTGTTGATTGGCAATAGAGTTAGTGCACTCGAAGATATGTAAAATTCCTTCGACGATTTTCTACTATTGTCAAAAATTCAACAAGTGGTTTCCAAAAACAATAAGCATGTCGAAGAGGTTTCGGATGGCTATTTTAGACTATTGGATTTTTGTGCCAGGGCAAAAGATATCTCCTTACAGACTAAAGATGATGCACGAGACCTTCTCTCTATGCTGCGGAGAAATAGAGATGGAAACGAGTTACAAACATACTTAGCGCCAAGAAAAAGAATGAAAAAGATGACCCAAAAGTCCCTAAAAGATTTCAAGAAAATAAAAAGCAAGGGCAAAAATAATGGATCTGAAAAAATCAGTTTCTTGATAAAAGAGGTTGAAGACGCAACTTTTGATGTTTTCAAGTCTTTGATGTCATATATTGTGGGCATAAAGTCCCTATCAATTCTAAGTGGCATAACAATTAGAAGAAAAAGCCTATCGTCCAAAGATGAAGTGACGAAAAGTGTTTGACGACGTTGTGGATGCATTACATGTGCTCATCAATACAAAGAAATTCGAAAATGTAGCGCAATTTGCAAATTTGCAATAGCAATAGGAGAAGATCAAGTCAAATATTCGGCATTTTGAAGAGGGCTTTGAGTGCTTGTTTCGGTGCTTGATTAAAACCAAAGTTATGCTCCTCAACATCGCCAATCACTAGCTTGGAAATCCTTTTATGTATATTATTACTTGGCAGCAAATATTTTTAGTCAAAAAAACAGCATTGCTTAATGATGTTCAGCTTGTACATGAAATATACATACAATAATTGAAGACAATCTTTAGATCTATTAAACCCTCATTTGTCTCTGTCATATTTATATGCGCAATGCGAGAATTTTGTTCACTGAACTATATGTATATAGTCCGTTTTTATGAATTTACGTCCATTTGAAGCATTGATATGATTGCTACTATAATTACCAATATTTAAAAGATCAAATTTCATATCGAATGATTTTGTTTCATTATACAAGGATAAAGCAATTTCAAACTCATAGTTGCACATAAAGGCAATTGTTCATAATCAAATTATGAAATGGACTCTTTAGATACCCTTTTCCAAATTGCTGTCACTTATTAAAGCAATAAGCTTTTCATGTGATTTTCCAACTTTACCGTGTATAAAATTATGCAATAACGGTGACCTTTAATTAATTGGCAACGCAAAACCTCTTGATTAAGGATTTGCTCTCAATACAAGAAATTTTTTTCTTGTAATATACAAGAAATTTTTGCGCAAAATTACTTTGTTTTAAGCACCAAATTACTACGAACTGAGAAAAATTTTACTATATTAACTTTAATAAAAATTAAATTAAAAATACTTGTAATAAATTTTCCTTAAATTGCAGTAATTTGTCCTCAAAATGCAGTAATTCCTATAAATCACATGTAAAAAAAACTCTTGCAATGAGATGACTTCCATAAAATCCTTCTTATATTGGGAATCCTTGTACATTATATATACATATAAAGAATTAAATACATGACGTCTTACTTGGGAGGTTGTATTATGGCCAATAAGCTAATCTTTATATTTAATATCAGCCTAACCTCGGTCAAAATTCCAGCTTCCGCCACATCGACGGCTATGGCCTGTGACGACTCTTACACTATTGGAACTCCGGCAGTCACCTTCACCACCAACAAAACAACCACTTCTCTATCGGAACCGATCACCAATCCAAGATCACCTTATTATTTTCGTCCATCGGATCACCCTAATATCATTGTTATCTCCTTGCGTTTCAATTGCCAAAATCTTACGACATTGAAATGTGGCATGCATGGGGCGCTAAATGCAAAGAATAAATTATGCTTCTCGTTGGGGATGAAAGCACAGCACAACTATGGGATCAATGCCGCGATATGGCTCTTTCGTGGCTCCTTAATTGTATTGAACCCTCTCCTGCATCAAACCTCAACTATTGCGGGGGCTCCGCCTGATCTTTGGACGGAATTAGACACCCACTTTACCACCTCAGTTCAAGCTTGATTTATTGCATCAAGCAAGACATAGCCTGTCCACAACAAGGCACTCAATCAATCACCGATTATTTCAATGCTCTTCAAGCATTATGGGATGAACTTAATCTTCTCCAATGACTTGATCCTAATGATCCTATTCGGTCTGTAGATTCAATCCACCGAAAAAGTTTTTACCTTTTTAATGGGATTGAATCCAACTTTGCTCGTGTCCGGAGCAATATTCTCTCTTCTACCACCGACCTCCCGAATGTTTCTAAGGTATATAGCATCCTATCCAAAGAGAAAAATACCCATAACATCGCTACACAAGTGCTTGATACTCATACTGCCTTTGCCACGAGTCATCCGAGCCAGCCTAACAACCGGCACAATGCCTGGTCAGCACCAGCAGTGGGCTGATCAGCCCAAGACAAGGATACTCGTTTCTGCGATCATTGCAATACCAAGGGCCACCTTAAGGATGCTTGTTTCTATATCGATGGTTTTCCCGATTGGTACAAAGGGCCACGGAATCTACCCATTGAATCCACTACAGCTTCACATGCGTCACCTTCTATGGGTAATACTAATGGCTTGACTAATGTGCTGCGGAAAACGGTGATCTTTTTAACATGTTTATCTCATTAAGGAACTGAGATTTTCATGAACTTAATTGTTTTACCAAAAAAGGTGAATGATAGTTCTCCATCTGATTATTTTGTGCTGATATGTTGCTTTTGCACCTCGCTTTATTAAAGAGCCTGCTAATATACAGTGAATAGATACAAAACGCACTTGTTTGAGAAGCGATTACTGTTTGTTTTGCAGGAAATTGCAATAGCACGTGAAACGGCAGCAACAGCCTAGTATGATGCGAATGGCCAGGTTTACATAGCTTGCGTTCACGATCACCATCGACACAAGCAGAAAGCAGTGTAAAAAAAAATACAATAGGAACAAACCTTGAAAGAAAATTTCTGTTGAAGTAGAAACTATTATTCAATGTGTATTCAATCTATTACCTTCAAATAAGATTTTGAATATAGCAAGGCCTTTATGCAATCACTTGGGGCTCCTTCAAATTATATATATTTCTAAAACCACCTCGTCCATAATTCTTTTATTACAAAATTAAGAGTTCGAGGTTACTGACCTTGCACAAACACTATTAAGCTTTTCCACATTGAACCGCTGTTACCGTTTAACAACTGAGAATGCGATTAGCTTTTAGCCGAGGCTGTGGCACCATCACCCAAAATGAGGAAAATTAGATTATTGTTAAACACTTGACAACATGCGGAAAAACATAAAATCACAAGTTTTTTAATTCCTATGATCTAACATGTTTCAATCTGATACTGTTTAGTAAAACAACTAAGCCGAACTAAAAATTGTTTAGAAATATAACAATGTTTGGCACAATTTATTAGGGCATTTCCAACATAAATGTGGACAAGTCCGACCAACCTGAGTCTTTTATGTTTGTTTTCATCATATCACCAATGATTCTGGGTTGGCATATAGATCAAACTGCAATACTTCATAAATATCAGATACAATCTTTTTTTTTGGAAATTAATATCAGATACAATCTTGCCACTTCATAAATGATAAGACACAATGCCTTGGGCATTTACATTAGCACAATACAAGGGCAGCTAAGTGGCAAATCACAAGCCGACGTTTACAGACGCTACAATTATTCACTTAAATAAAGCAAGAAATTAAACAAAAAAGACAGGGAATAGTTGAGATCATTTAACACCCGAAGCTTCAATTTTTCCGTGGCATTGGATGGAGTACTGGAGGATTGGAAAATCCAAAAATCATTCTAGAGGCTCAAATAAACTCCATGATCAGCTTTACAAACCTGTGAGAACATTTTTGTATGAGATCGCAAGTAAATCACAATATCTACAACCTAATCATGGGGTAGAAGTGAAAGTGGCATTTCAATATGTGAATACAGAATGCGGGTGCAAAATATTTATATAAAATCCATTCATGCCGGAAACACATGTAATGATGTAAAATGCTGAAGTCTTGCAAGTCACTTTATATGCACGTCTGCAAACTCATACCCATATAAAAGGTTAAGCCCATTAGACGGTGAACCCATTAGTGTACATTAAATCTCCTATTGCTCTATTCTTAGTCGATGTGGGATATCACACAACCCCAACACGTATATCACTTCATATTCCAACTTTTCATAGCAATCAGTAAAATGCAAATGGAGATCTCTGTGAACGAGGCTTTTGTAATTAACAAATTGAGGAGTACCTTGTACATTACACGCCCATTTCAAAGTTAACGAGCACCTGGAGCATCCCTCATGCTTATATTTAGACTGTTTCGCATAGTCCGTCTTCCAATACCCATATTACCTTTTTGCATCATAGCAACAAATTCCTGATAATCAATCCGCCCATCCTGTAAGAACACAGCCATTCAAAACAATTAATTTACCCTACACAAATTCATCATCGTTATTGGTGCACCCCTTGTTCCATAAATATGACAAGGAATATTATTTTTATTTTTATTTTGGAAAAAAAAAAAGTAGTTCTACCAATATTGATACGAAAAGGTCAAGTGTATGGAGAACCATAACTTAAGTTCAAACGTGTATGGAAAACAAGGTGTTAAAAAAAGGGGTTGTCCAAATTATTAAAGGGGTTGTCCAAATTATTAAAGCCCCATTACTTCCCACTAAAAGGACCTATTAGCGGAAAGGATAGGAGCACAATATAAGCAATTCATTAATCCAATATTGCTCCGATGTAGGATATATAATTTAACACAAGTATTGTAGGATATGTATGAATTTGAAACCAATAATTTAACTATCACAATGTAATTTTAACTGATTTACCAAGTCCCTCAATAGCTACTTAACATTTTACTTCAACTTAATACAAAAGGTGTTTTCCACTTGAGTATGTGAACTTACATTATCTTGATCAACTTCTCGAATAATATCATCCAGAAAAACATCTGTCATATTATGTTCTATACAAGCCTGTTGCAATTCATCAACCGTAATATATCCACTAGAATCTTTATCAAAATATTGAAATGCTGCAACCAGATGTTCTTCGCGCTCTAGCTTGTTGAGGTGGACTGTTGCAGCTATAAATTCGCCATAATCAATGGTCCCGCTGTTGTCCACATCGGCCTGAAATTTAAGACTCTTCAGAAATGCCAACATAGTTGTACAACAAATAGAATAGCAAAATAACCTCATCAATTTCCAACAAGCGTCCAAAACCCAAAGAAAACTTACAAAAAAAAGTATCATAAATATGAAAAGGTCTACAAGTACTGGTATGATAAAAAAAAAAAAAGCTGGTTTCATCCCGGCTACTGGGAGATATGGAGGAATAAGATTTTTTTTCTTTTTATTCTTTTTACTTGTCTGTAAAATGGCTTAAAAGATAAAACACCCAGACGAAGGGCTAATCAAATGATCAAACAAAGAGACATAAAATTCAGACACCTATCAAAATTCAAAATCCTACCAATGTCACGCATCGCTATTAACAACATAGCATATAGTTGGTTGCTACGTAATGTGTTACTAGCAAACTACAAGAATTTAGGCTGGGATATTATATTGTGATTAGGAATCGAAATATATGACAGTCAAGCTAAGATGACTTTGGGAATAACCAACCAATTATTGGCCCAACTTTACCATGTGACATATCCCATTTGCAAAAGGAGGACCTAAAATCATAAAAAAATAATAATATCACAACCTTCACATATGATTTAAGTAATATTAAATTTGTCTAGGAAAAACTAGAAGAGTTATGCATGAGGTCATAAGATGGTATTTTGGATATATAACAAGTCATTCGATTTTACAAGTTTCCATATACACAGCCCTTAACATGCCCAACATGCATCATAGGTTCCCATTTTAGCTTTTGCTAATCTACAGAATAAAGAAATACAAGAAATGATGCTGCATTATATTAAGCTAGGAACTAAATAATGAAATTGAAAACCGAAAGAAGAAAAAGGTCATAATAATTGTATTACCGCCTCCATAAGGTCACGTATCTCAGTGTCCTTTAAGGTAGAGCCATATCTTCTTAAACCAGCTTTGAGTTCATCGAAAGTGATAGCACCACTATTGTCAGTGTCCATTGCCGTAAACATCTCTCTCAAACCAGCAATCTCTTCTTCTGACAAACTTTCAGCTATTACCTAATGGCTCAAATGGACAAAAGTGTAATTATTATTACAAGATACTGCTAGTTTGCTACTAATTAGCATCAACATTACAAGTAATCTGGTAAAACCGTGTGTAACGATCCTTATAAGAATTTCCTATCAGGCTCCACAAGTTTCCAAAGATAGATCAAATTGACTGAACAAGTACCTTCATGAATTGTATACAGAAAGAAAAAAAAAACTCGAAGCAAGTGTAGATTAACATTCAAATAAGATCTACAATTATAAAAATTGTCTGCTTTTAGAAATTTGAAGTAGACGAAAGTAAACTATAAAACAGAGCACATCAAAATAATTCAGGGGGCAACATTTTGAAAATCAGCCCATGGAAGAAGTAATGATTTTGTTTATTCCATAGCACTGACAAGGATGCGTCGTTAAGCAAAAACAGAGGGAAACCAGAAGGATAATTTAATAATCGCGTCATCTTTTACTAATTTTTTTGTCCACATCACTTCGAATCATGCCCATACCACCAAGAATCCAAAAACAGATGCCAAAGACGAAGTTGGTGCTTACTAAGCCATGATGATCTTTAGAAACAGACTATTTGTTTCATGCCTACTAGCACTATCAAAGGAGGAGAAAACAAAAACTAGCAATAAAACTCTGCACTACAACCCTCAAACTCTTAACGGCACCCTTAACAAGTGAACAGGAATATTCGATATAGTCATGTCATTCATACCCGTAAAGCCATTTTCTTTAGCTTATTCATTGCAGAGAACTGTTTGAGACGAGAGAGTACAGCTGGATCCAAAGATCTATCAGGCGCGACTCCATTCTCACAAATCCAAGGATGACCTATAGAGATCGTAATCAGTGAAACTTTAAACAGCCTCCAAGATTATACAAAACCTAGATATACAGATATATAATTATTCATATTACACATGTCCATATGTGTATGTGCAGTGAAAATGAGATATGAGACAGTTATAAAAGATATGCAAAGAAGGTGAGGAGAGGGGATATAGCCATCACATAAGGTCCCGCCTAACTCATTGACACTACAAACAGTTATGCAACAAAAATTGCATACTGTAATTCTGAATCAGTAACATAATGTGTGGTTATTGCGTTGAACTGAATTACATACCAATTACCCTTAATCAATCACCAAAATTACATTTAAATGTCACACATCCATCCCAAGTTAAAGATAAAAAATTAGGAGAAGCAGAAAAGATGACAAACATACACAGTACTTGTTGAGCAGTAAGCCTTTCTGAAGGCCGAGAGCATAACATTTTCGTTATCAGGTCCTTAGCACTATCAGATATTACGGGCCACGGGTCAGAATCGAAATCAACGTGTCCCTTCAATACCGCATCAAATATTCCCTGTTGTGTTTCTGAATGCCAAAATGAAATAAATTTTTAGTACATTGGCAGGAACTCAACATTCCAAGTGATGAAATTTACCAAGATGTACATACCTGCCCAAAAAGGAGGCACACCACTAAGCAGTATATATAGTATGATACCAGCAGTCCAGACATCTGCTTCTGGTCCATAGTGCTTCAAAAGCACTTCAGGAGCAACGTAGTATGGGCTTCCAACTACATCAGTGAAAATTTGACCTGGAGTTGCAGCAAGCACCATGTAATTTTCTTATCCAAAATAAGTACCATGTAATTTGAAAGAAATACACATCTCAACATTTTGCTGTATATACTATTAAGATCTAACAGACTGTATCCATGATTTATTTTCATTCGAAATTTAGTCCTACATGAAGTCAAATAATACAAACGTATTATGCTAGAAAGAAGCGAGTTTTAAGAAATGTTTGAAGACGACTTCAACACAAGAATGAATAACGATGACAACTCAGTGGAATCCTAAACAGCAGGAATATAGAATTACTACACAGTCCTAAAGCAAGTCCCAAGGGCGGGAGAAAGAAGACAGCCGAAACCAAATGGAAACCCTCACCATACTCTAAGAGCACTTGGCAAAAGGAGCTTATATCTATTGTACTGACCTAGATATCAGATTTACTTGTAAAGGCCCAGGTAGTACTTAAAGATAGGATCTAATCGCTAAAATAAATTTCGTTCTTGAGCCATAATAATTGCCAAAAATTTTAACATTATAAGAACTTACAGCTAGTGATGAACTTTCCTCATCAAAATTTAAATTACAGCCTCGTACCTTATTCTATAAGATCAAGGACAGGTTCAAAACAGCTGAGAAATACCAGTTACCATTTCTAAGGAATGAAGAGTTTATGATAAAAGGTGGTAAATTTATAGTAAAAAGTAGTAAGTTTTCCATTTTATTCAATGATTTAGGTAGGATGCTTCGGCATATCCTTCGCTATAGTACACCATAACCTAAAGTCATCACTTTTCTTCTGAACATCCAAGAAGAAGGGTGCCCTTTAACGTACATCTACAGTATAATGCATACAATAGAAATTCACACCATGTACCTATGAGCAAAGAAAAAAGAAGATCTAAAGTCAACATGCATAATAGACTTGTCAATAAGATAATTGAAATGGTTTCAGTTTTACCTAGTAACTTTGTAATAACAAAAGAGTTATCTTGATTTACCTGGCTTGAAGAAAACTGAAAGTCCAAAGTCGATGGCTTTAAGAGAGAAATCATCATCCTTGTTAACCAATAGGAAATTCTCAGGCTTCAGATCTCTATGCATTACGCCAAGAGAATGACATGCCTCGACAACCCCAACGATAATTTTCGTCAATTCAGCAGCTTTTCTTTCGCTGTAATGCCCCCGATGAATAATCCTGTCAAATAATTCCCCTCCCGAACAAAGCTCCATCACAATATGAACATACAATGTATCCTCGTATGCACCCTTTATAGACACAACATTCTTGTGACCGGCCAAATGGTGCATTATCTGAACCTCTCTCCTGACATCCTCTACGTCCTCTTTGGATATCAACTTCCTCTTCGAAATCGATTTACAGGCATACTCAATTCCTGTGGAAATCTCGGTGCACAAATAAGTAATGCCGAACTGCCCTTGTCCTAATTTCCGACCCAGCATGAAAAGATCGCGAATGTTGGCAGTCTTATGACCTAATACATAGTAAGCCTGGTTATCAGCCCCTCGCCTAATGATGCTGTCTTTAACGGTATTAATGGGCGGGAGAACATTAGAGGTATCTGTCATAGTGCAATCTTGAGCCATGACCTGTCGTTGGTGAGTGTTTACACTTGTGGGTGAGTTATCAGAATGGTTCGAGTGGCTATAAGTGTTTCTCTTCGAAATGGATTGGTCCTCGGGCTGGCTGTAGCCCGGATAATCTTTTACTCCGAATGATCCACGGCACGTATTGCCCATGAAACAGAAAAATTCCCCCCTTTTATGGTTCCCAATTACAGTCGCAAGCTATTCCTCTCCACATCTAATGTCTGCTCAGCAATTCAAAAGCTACCCGTATCACATGATAGGAAAATTAGAAAAAGAGTATAATCAGGTCTGAACTCCCATCATGGACAACTTTTGACCAATTTCTAAGAGCATTCACACCAGTTTTCTAAAGGGCCTGATTTCTCTCATTAATTCTCAATTGAGAAATCCAAATCAGTAATAAAAAATAATCCATTTCTGAGTGGAAAAATTTACTATTCACAATTTCTATAAAAATTTTATTTTTTTCCACCAAAACTAGAAAACCCTAGTTGAGATTAGAGGAAACCATACTTTACATTTTATTGTTATAAAATACTAAGATTTTTCCAATCATGTTAAGCAATTGTTGAGAAAGACTAGTACATGCAATTTCTAAAATATTATTTCCTGTGAGATAAATGTTTTTCTAAAAAGCCTGATTTAGATATTAAATGAGAAATACCGGTTTGAATGCTCAAAAATTCATCAATACTATCCATAACACATAATAGGAAAAACAAAGGGTTTTGTCTAAGAAAAAAATCATATGCATACAGCTTACAACTTCCTGCTTATTTAGGCCCAATCAGCAAATAAGCTACGGTTAAAAAGCTGAGAAGACAAAAGTTGTTAGGCTTTAAAAGAAAAAAAAACTGAGCTTATACGCTGCAACCAAACAGGTCCCAAAATAGGTCTGAATTTCAGATCGTAGGCATCACTTTACCAAACTATAGAATTAATCAATAAGATGAAAATAATATACATATGTTTGGAGCTTAAAATGGTGAAGGATTCATGGGAAAAAACATGTAATTAAAACTTAATCAAAAGGAAACTTATTTACGCAAAGAATGAAGAACAACAATCATAGATTTAGGGATAAAACGAGAGAGAGAGGGAGAGAGAGAGAGAGATAGAAAGTACCTGTTTGGAATGCGAGAGAGAAAGAGAGAGAGAGAGAGAGAGACAGAGCAGATGGTTCGGAGCAAAGGGACCAGATTTGCGGTGGATCAAACATTATTACGAAGAGTAATTATAAATATATAAAATATCAAAAATTTGTATAAACTAATATTTTATGGTTAATAATTAATTATATTCAAGGTGGTTAATTATTAATTATTTAAATTTAATTTGTATAATTTTTTTAGTACAATTAGTTTTCATCGGCACATTCCATAGGAAGAGGGATGTATGTCGGAGTAACTAATTATTAACTATTCAAATTTCATTTATGTAAATTTTTTGGTATAATTGATTTATATATATATATATATATATTAATTTTTTATTATTATTGAATTTTCATATCTCTCTCTGAATTCAATATTCATATCGCCATCCAATTTGCAATTTGCAAGCTCTCCGCGTTGTTTTTGTCTGATTTGATTTTTTTTCCTCATTAGTTGTCGGATAAATTGCACTAGTAGGCCACATAGTTCCTTTAGAGAAATTGATTGACGGCCCAAGTTTTAAGACATTTTCGTTTTTTGTTTATACTATTATTAATTACCAAAAGTAGCTAATAGTCAACTTGGCTTTATTGGGATGCTTGATCTCACATCGTCCAGAAAACTAGGAGAAATAATTGTTTTTATGGAAAATTAAAGAGAAATAAACTTCATATACGCTAATGGATTCACTACCTAATGGGCTTAACCATTTAGGTGAATATAAGTTTCAAAGGTGTATATTAGTCTCTCGTATACTCGTGTGAGGCTCACATTCATCGTGTAAAACTCCCTAACAGATTTATGATGGTATCTTTCTTTAGTAATGTACAATGGGCAAAATGTTTTGCAATTTTTGACCAAAAAAATACATAAAGACTTATGCTATGTGCTTGAAAGTAAATGAAAGATTTAGAAACTATACTATTTAAGTATATGAAATACAGAAAAAATGCATGAATTTTTTTTTTTGCAAACTCAAAACGACAAATTATCTTGTACAAATAATTTAATAAAAATTGACCAAAAATTAATGCGAGGAGATATTTTGGTACTTTTATGATAAATTATAAACTGTTATTTATATTCTTTTGAATTATTAGTAGGACTTTCAAGCAAAATATCAAATATAATTTCAGCAGTGCAAGCATTGCCGTTGTTTATAATCTATGAGAGCAGTTTTACAAATCTAATTTTTGATACCTCTCATATTTTATAATTGTATCTTATG
>MKEJ01008496.1:0-11070 GCA_001753735.1 Embelia ribes
AATAATAGATTTATTCAAAATTTCAGGACGATACATCCTCCCCACGTTAGACAATTTTGTTCCCAAAATTCGTACACACTACGCAATATGAAAAGACATGTCAGAATCAATGAACAACTCTGGATATTGCGCCCACATTCAACTTCCCTTTTGGAAGGTAGTCTGTTTAAATTATTGGGAAATACATCTAAAAACTCACCAACAACATGAAATGATTCCAACCCCAAATGCACCTCCTCCACAAAAGATAGACTAGCTAACATAACAAAAAGGCTAGTCATAGCATGTCATGTAAAGGGAAGCATATGATTGCGTTCTCCCTGAAAACAAATGTTGACTTCCTCGGAAGTTCTCATCATTACCCTACGCTACTCACAATCAATCACTGCATGAAATTTTGTCAATCAATCTATTTCCAGAATGATATCGAAACCTAACATGCCAAAGATTAAAAATCATATACGAATATATGATCTACAAATAGAATCTCGCACCCCTGATAAATACGATCAATACGGAACATGTGATCCCTTGGAGTATCAATATACATAGGAGACTCCATACATTCCATATGCAATTCTAACATAGATGTAAAGTGTAAAGAAATGAAAGAATGTGATGCACCCATCGCGAACAATACATGTGCCCAAGTAGAAAGAAAGAGCAATATACCTCGAACTATAGAAGGCTCGGCCTCATTTGGAGCTTGAGGCATCGCATACGCACGAGTCTGAGAAGTCTAACCTTACTAAAAACCACCGCGAGAACCACCACCATTATGATAACCCTCACGAGGTATTCACGCACTCTACCGAGAAGAAAAAGAAGGTGTAACATGTAGTGGTCTATGAGCTACCCCAGATGAAGAGGGCTGTTACTGACCACTAGGGATAGCTGGAATGGGGAAGCCCTAAGGACACTGTGACTATATATGGCCCCTCTTGCCATATCTGTGACAAGTGACCATAGGACAAGATGTCTGAATATGTCCTTCTGCCCCACACATACGAAAACAGTAGGTTGAGGATAGTCACAAGCTATGTGACCCTATCGGCCATACGTAAAATACCCCGTACTCTAAATAGTGGTGCCCAAAAATTTTGAACCTATCGACTGAGATCAGCCCATGAGAAGAAGAAAAGGCATCTCGTGACCTCTTCCTACCACCACCGCCACAATTTTCTGAACCCATACCCGAAACTTAAATAAAGCGAGGACCGATAGATGAACCCAAAGGCCTAGAAGAACAAAAAGGGTCCTTGCTTTGCTTGTTAAGCAAGCTATTCTCCACTTTTATAGCTATACCAACAAACCCCTTAAATGTCTCATGTATATTGACCATTACATGAGTTTGCACCGAAGGGCACAAATCTTGCTCGAACCGCCTAACTTGCAATTTCTCCATTAAAACTAGCTTTGGTGCATATCGCAACAAACTAGTAAACTTTATTTGGTATGCTTGCATGTCCATACTCCCCTGAGTAAGGCTCACGAACTCATCCCTCTTTCTTTCCTAGTGCATATCGGGAAAGAATTGTTTCGGGAACAAATCTTTAAAAGCTACCCAAGTAAGACTACTTCCGCTGAAAATCTCCTCCTAATCTTTCCACCACTTTGCCGCCTCACCCTAGAGATAGAATGGCTCCATCGCCATCCTAAGATTGTCGTCTACTATTTAGAGTGACTTAAAGATGCCCTCCACATCCTATAATTATTCTTCCACTATGATCGGTTCCAAATCTCCCTTATAAATAGGAGTATCCATCGGCCTGAAATGTTTATGAGCTGTCGAGGCTCAAGTTTCACCACTCTCTTTCCAAAAACTCTCTGCCATACGTATAAGAATATCCTCCATCATTCGAAGCCTATTCTCCTTCCGTTAAGGATGAGCATGTGGGGGAATTTGAGTTTGAGGTAAATGACCCTCGCCTTCATTTTTCTCCATATACTAATCTTCTGATGTCTCCTTCAAATTGGGAATATTCTCATCTTCCCTCACGTCCGCCATCATGTGTGCGCGATTGGGCATATGTGGCACCTCCTCCTTGTCATAAACTCTCATCTATCACCTCGACCACTAATACTATTTTGACTTCTAGCCTTTGCACCATAGCTTAACTTTACTTCACAACCAAAAAAAGGAGATATGAAGTCAGTCATTATAATGTAATGATAGTAATCAACACAAGAAAACTATTACATTAAGTCACGCAATAAGTTAGTACTACGCAAATAATTTCTACGTATAACTATACTCTCGACCCTGCCAAACTCCTACCTGTAAGCTAACAAGGTTTGCATAATCTAGTTAGCTTTGATACCAACCTGTCGCGCCCCAAAATTCGTGACCTAAGAGATACGAGATAAAGAGAAAAGAAAGAAGAAAAATGAAAAGAAAATGAAAAGAGCAGAAAATGTTTCTATGCTATTATTATCACTACAACATCTAATCATCACTGCAGGGTGATACTATACATCTATATACAACAATCACATTAAAGCTGCTTAATAGAAAATACACATGTATAGCATGCCTAAACATATATGTATAAACTATGCTAAAAAGAAATAGGAAGGCCAATCCCAACACCATATAAAAACATCATCAACACCAGAGTAAACGGCTAGTTTACATGTACATCGCCTTAAGCTATCTTCTTAACCAAAAATAACTAAGAAAAGAAGTTATAACATGTTCTTGTTAATACAAAAATACTATAAGAGTAACAATAATATCTAACTTCAGCGTCACTTCTGTCATGCCTACTACAGTATCAAAATATATAAATATAAGAGCATCTAAGAATGCTCGAAGCCCGCCTTTGTGCCTACCAAACCACTCATAAGAAAATAGAGAAGAAAAATAATATGGTTATATGGTAAACATCAAGATAAAATAAAGTCTAAGTACTATATGATATGAATGAGCATGTTATTCATAACAAATAAGGCCTTTAAAGTGAACATGCTTCAATAATGTAATAGTATAAATAATGCTAATGTAAAAGCCAATGAGAATACCCATACTACCAATGCTATGACTATGCAAAAGGATAATCATATCTTACCAACGCCAATGCCTACGACTCAAGCTAAAACGTTGGGACTAGTATCTATCGCTTTTTAAAATAATGCTATAATCCATCTCCTTCTTAGTAATGCCAATCATATCCTTTATTGACCCATCTCCCGTGTAATAATGCCAGTAAATGGTAATATCCTTGATTAGGTTTTCCATCTTTCACAGTAAGACTGTAGGCCTCATTGCTTACAGCTGTTTGTTAAAATAATATTTTTGTCCCGAAAAGAAAGGAAATTACTATTCATTTCCTAACTCACACGTGCCAAAACGCATGATATTTCTATGCATGAATATGATAATGACAACGCCTTTGCATGAATATGATAATAACAGCGCTTTTAACATGATAAATTATTCTACAAATATAAACGAGACTAATTATCATGTAAATGAATATCATATCATCTACACAAAACATTATGCCAATCAACTATGCCAATACAATATAATTCATACATGTCTATATACAACAAATTATCCATTCAATATTGAGTTTATAGTCTATCGTACCTTACCAATACACCGAGTCATCACCGAAAGACTAGTAAGAATAACCCCCCAAAATCCCCAAACAAAGCCTCCCAGAATTTACCTAGTAATAACCCCTGAAATGTGATGAGCCTACATAATAAAATAGACTATGAAGTATAAGAATGAGAATGAACTTAAATTTCAATATTTAATTTGATACAAAAATCAAGAAATGAAAATAAGATTAAAAATTGACAAAATTACCTTAACGCGTAGGCCTCGCAATAGCGATAAGAAAGTGTTAAGCCTCAAAACCAACCGAACCTCGATTCTAGATGAAATCCCTTGAAAACTTCCAAAACCTTCTGTCGCGAGAATGATCTAGAAACGACCTCTAAGTCAATGCGAAACTAGGTAAGAAAAGCATCAATAAAATGTAAGGAATGGATTCGACAATTTTATTTTCTTAAACCCGAAAGGGCACAAAAAATGAGAAAATAAACAAGCAAAAGAGAGGATGGGACTTATACCAAAACATACTTCTCACTTCAACAACTCAAAAAATCTACTTTATTTGAACAGATAATCAACAAATCTAGATGATAAAGGGCTGAGAAGATTTGAAGTTTAAAGTGGCCTCCACACTTTCTCTCCTCACTTTTTTGGTCAAAAGAAGAAATAAAATGAATGGCCTTCATTCCATGTAATAAAGCAGTAGGGCCCTACTCGTAGTGCTATCCGACGATCTGTCCGAATGTGTGTTACCGGCGGACAGCCATCGGATAACCCGTCGGACAACTAGTTGGACAGCCCATCGAATGCAAGCTGAACTCCCTAGAATTTTTTAGCAAAGAACCAACCCCCTGTCCGACCGTCGGAGTCGAACACGCTAGTTCTGCTACTTTCAACACAAAACGCTAAGGCATTCGCTCTAATGTCTCATCAAACCATAACTATACTCTTCCTAACTTCACACTATGATGTGACAATGCACAACATGTAATAATATTATTATTAACAATGAAAATTTCTTTCGAATTCCTGGGACGTTACAACAAGAGTACTTGCATTCGTGTGCTCGGGATTATTGGACCCGAGTCTTTTCTTATATTTCACTTGGCAACGTTTAAATCAGAAAAAAATGAAATCGCTAAAAAACATTTCAAAAACTTCAGAAAATTTTCATAAAGCTCAAACGGATGCTCGACTTGGACAATTTAAAATCTGCATTTTTGGACAATTATCAACATTATTTGTACAATATACGCATCTCTATTAGATGGGATATCTAAGAGGATATGCGAAAAATGTACAAATGTACGCCTTTGTAGCGAGCAACGTGCCGATCTTTTCCATCGCTTTTTACAGAAGTCCTGCTTTTTCGAAGTCCATTGCTACTGAAGAACAAAAAAGAAAGAGAAAGTGGGTTTGGGTATATGAAAAATCAATAAAAGAAAAGCAACTAATTCTTTGGAAAATTAAGAAATTGTGACTTTTCAGAAGATAAATAATTTCGAAATAGGTTACTGAAAATAGAAAAGATAACTAACATTGTGAAGAGGGGTCGACCACGACAAGGTGCATGTCATTATTGTTGGGAGGAAGCTGCAACCGAATCGGGTACAACTTCTGATTATATGGACTACGAGAGCACACGATTAAGTTCTCAATCCCCGTCTCACTTTCAAGCCTTCGAGTTAACTCATTAAACCTATTCCCCTCGAAAATGATACAAAGCTCCTTAGCACCTTTATCAATATTGCCGTTTTCATCTGATATCCGGTAATATACCACCCGCCCGTTGATCACCTTAGATGAGGAACCAACGCTAGAATCATGTGACTTCAAATTTGCCTTAGATGTGGAACCAATCGTAGAATCAAGTGACTGCAAACGAAACACCGCCAAAAGTGAGAACACAATATTGGAATTACGAGCCTGAAGATACAGCACACCAGTCCCCACTGCCACGGATGCATTTTTTGGGGTAATTACGGCGATTTACATTCTTATTTATTTAGGGTTGCGTCTCTAAATTACTGAATCTCTTTCTGTAATTGCAACTATATATCATATAGTGAAAACACTCCTCATTTAGCAGCAGGTTAACAAATCTCTCTGTGTTCTTTATTTTTTGTACTTTATTTTTCATATTAGCCGAATCCCGAAACACGTAATTAATTGATTAATCAAGTCATTGACAAATCTATATGGAATCAGACCTCTTGTTTTGCAAAGCGTGTGGGTTCCCGCCTATGAACCGAAGATGAGCTCGTTGCTAAAGGCTCCTCTGTGGGCACGACAGGGGGACCCTCTTGCTTTGGTTGGTATTCTTCCGGTGACCGGATTATTATCTCTACGGCGTGGACCTCCCAAAGGATCCAATCCTGGGTGGAGCTGCGGTGAGGCAAATCATGGGTCACGGAGTTTCGCCAAGGTGGAAGACCGCCATTGGCTCGGAGGTAGTTACCGCAGCGAGTCTTTAGCTTAACCTACATTGGAATATGAGAAAATTGAAACATTTATTAGTAGGTAATTTGTTACATTGTAGTTGCGACTAAGACTAGCAATGCACGTAATTTAAATGCTAATGCTTTTATCTAATTACCTGATTGCCTTCTCCTATTGGTTCCCACTCTATGGCAGAGTCGTGGCCGCTATTAGCAGAAGTTTGAATAACTTTGTGCCCGGTCATCCCGAGGAGGAAGGGGTGGTCAGACGCTGTCAGGTACTTTCCGTAGCAACTCTTGAGGCAGACGAAATTGTCAGCACCATTGACGTACTCGACGGTCCATCGAGCATTCCTTGATGAGCCATCCTTGTCTTGCATGATAGACTCTTCGTCATCCACTGCATATAAGTACTTCATGTGGTGGCTCCGGAGGCGTACCGCCTTGGCATTATAGAAATGGTCCATTCCCGACTATCGGGACAAAAAAAAGATGGGATTAGGCATTGAAATCATACAAGCTAATTCATGATTTTTAAACTTGGGGATAATTGGTGAAAAGTGAAAACTATGAAACTCGGTTTGATAAATTTAGTTCCATGGAGTTGGGGATGAAATGGAATATATATTTTGTCATATATTCTTAGGCATGTTTCATAGTTAATGTTCAAATTCTCGTATAATTAAGACATGCTTTCACATTTAAACCATACTAGAAAAATATGAATTCTTGTCATGACCCATTAAAGCCTAAAGAGCAAATTTATTTCTAAACAATCTTTTCTGTCAAATGCCATGATTTCACATAGGAGGCCGTCTTTTTTTTATCAAGGCCGCAATCAGAGAATCATTTAAAAATTTCAAACTTTGTATATAAATACTACAGAAACTTCGGAGGTCAGGCACCCCGATCAACCAATGCAAGAGGGTCATGATCGATTGGCTAACCGGCGAGCTTATATAAGTGACAATTCATGTTCGCTACTTGTTTCAAAATTTATTAGTACAAGTTCTCACTCATAAAGACCTGTTAGTCTTAGAAATTAAACTTACGATAGTATTAGTTGCAAGCGCTTTGGAACAGCTCTGTCAATAATTAAAACCAATTGTTCGCATATTCTAGACTAATGGACTATTATGTTGCAATTGAAACTATAGAGACCAATTAGAATTTTATTTGAAAGTATGGTGAACATCGATGTAATTACCAAATCACCCTATCAATAATGCATGGGTAACACTTTCGTTCTCAATCTTCACTCTCACATATTTTTGACCTATAGATATAATAATTTTACGATGCTGCTCTCGCTTTTACTCATGCACCGTGATGTGGTGATTTATTTAGACTTTTTCTCTTTTCCTTCTATGTTTTTGGTATTGCCAAAATTTCATTAACAAGTTAACAAAATAAGAAAGAATTAACAAAGTAAACTAGAAAGTAACTAGAAAGTCACCTTTCTAATAGAAAACCTCGGAGAGTTCCCAATGCTATGAACCGAAGCCGGCGATCCGACCGACCCATCCGAATCAAAGCTCAACATGGTTGACAAATTTCCTGGCCCCACATGATACTCCTCGGCTGCCTCCACGCCCCACAGGATCCACCCCCGAGTCGACTCAGTAGCCGGGTTATCGTGTGTAACCGAACCCCGCCATGGAGGGGTCCCACCATTGGCCCTCAAGTAAGTTCCCCCAAATGCCCTTAGCTTCAAGTAAATCCCCTCCTTGATGGGCTCCCATTCGATGGCCGGATCCCGGGAATTATCCGGTGCGGTAAGGACCACCTTGTTTCCGGTCATACCCAATAAAAAGGCCGTGTTGCTGGCCTTTAGATACGTCCCGTGCAAGCAACTCTTGATCCGGATGGAATTCGGGTTGTGATCGACGGTCTCGACCAGCCAATATGATTTTTCTGATGGGCGGCGGCTCTGTCGGACGGTGGCTCTGTCGTCCCCAGCGGCCAAGTACTTTCCGTGGTTGCTATGGAGCTTTATTGTTTTGGTTTTCTTGAAAAAATCCATTTCAATACTTAAATCTTGAAAATAATTAAGAGAAAAGAGATCTTGTATGTGTGTGTAATGATTGAGATGAGAATGGTCAATGTATTTATCCTAGGTGAATTGTGGCACTATCTCTTATTTGGTCCCTGGAGTTTCAATTGCAACAATAATAGTCCCTATGTTTTGAATTAGTGACAGATTATGGTACTCATATTTTAAGAAAAGTAATAGTTTTCCCTCATGGTTAAAAATTCTTATCTGCTCACAGTATTCGCCAATATCTATATAAATGATAGCGAATATTTTTAACTTACCTTAGATAAATAAATATTGGTCATTTGATATGTTTTTCATTATTTAAAAAGATTTTAAGTCCATAATAAGGATCAATTATGCATATTACTATTTTAATTGTGTGGAGCCCAAATAAGTTTTCGGATGAAACTATAGGGACCATTAGTGTAATTAGCGATGAGGGCTATGGGCTATATACTTTTAATAGTATTTTATTTGGAAAGATATATAAGCACATATATGTAAAATCCACTCATTGATTTATTCTTCATGAATTCGTTATCAAGAAACTTCAATATATCGATATAAGAAAATTCATGTATACTTATTCAAAAATTTTATGCAAGAAATTTCCATGATGATAGGGACAATTTATTGAAGAAAATTTGGACGACATCAAAACAAAGTAGGGACAATTTATAGCTAAGAATAATTGTTGTATCCAGAAGGTTTTTTTTTTTTTTTTTAATTTTATTTTCAGATGATAATAGACCTAATAAAAAAATTCAAACTTGTGTATAAACCCTTTAGAATTTGAAGTCCGGGGACTCTGACCCCTCATCCTTTTAGATCTGCCAATCATCACATGCATAATAAATATTACCAAAATAGGAAGTTGAAATAGTACAAATACAGTACCACTAACTTTGTAAATTAAGAGAGATCATGCATCTAAACAAATTTTTTTCCTTGATATAATGGGAGGCCGCAGCAAAAACAAGGGGAAATTAAACTCAAAAACTAGTATTAAGAAAATCGAGTTCTATATGCTATGCTAGCCCTAAAATTTATCTCACAAAGCTATTGTTGTTATGAATCATGCTAGAAAGCAAATATAATAATGTGTAGAAGAGTAAAATATGAAACCAAGATTTACATAGTTCAGTTTCAAGTTAAAATTAATTTAACTTGTATCTAATCCAGCAGACAAATACCGGTGTATACTTTTATTTATAGAAAGATATGGATTACAACATGTAAAATAAAGCAAAAAATATGGATTAAACTGGATCTATTCCCTCTTTTATTTTCTCTCTTTTCTAATCTCTATTAATGTATTCTTTGTATGCCTTTTTGCACTCATTGAGTATCTTTCTTCTTCTTCTTCTTCTTTCTCTTTTATAGACAAATTGTGAGTTATAAATCAATAGTGGTGGGCCGTACTTGCACAGTGCATAGTATTTGCATTTAATGATCGAGCTCTATACTAATATCAGACACAATAAAATGTCACATCAATAATATTTTATAACACTCCCAATTGGTTGATCAACTATTATTCAAAATGTTGTTTCTCCATAATTTGAATGATAATTTTATGATTGTTCATCATTAAATATTTATCTGAACGATTGTCGTTTGAGATTTCCATCAATATTTTCCACTCTCCACTTAATTTGGAGAAGTATATTGCAACCAAATAATAAATTTAATACCTTAGAAACTTTTGTATGTATCATCACCATACACAGATGAACAATTTATCCCTCATCAAACTTATATAAGAGTTATCATGCCAATAGATAGAAGTAAGTATTTATTCAATGCAGACATGTAAAGAATTGGAGGATACTCAGATTTGATCTCATTGTTATATGAGATTTGGAAATACCAATATCTAGGTATGTTTTGTACCTTATAATTATGATATGAAATTGTACAACTCCAGTTATTAATTTAGAGGTTTACTAGCAGCTCTAATTTTATACTTCATATGGTTAATACAATTAAGTCAGTTAAGCCATAATATAATTAAGTCATTTATTAATTTTGTTCAGTCATTTCTGTTTTTTTTTCTAAAAATCAAGAAATAATATAGAGCACCAAAGTTTGGGCATTATATAATCCCACTTCCAAATTACTTTCGCTTGACAATAATGACATAATCAATTAATTTTAAGGAAGCAATGATTCTGCCTCTTTCTCATTATTGACTCAAACTCATATGTAGGGGACAACTCTAATATGCCAAACCAAGGCTATATTTAGGTTGAGGACCTGCACCCAATACTGTGCTATCATCTATAACCGCTCACATTCTACTATTCGCACCAAGGAATATAACAAAGCTGATCGGAAGGGTCCTTAAGAGTCATCATATTTATTTTCAGGGCCAATTATGCGAAAGTGGTAATTTTTATAAATAAATTCATTTCCTCTTAGTTGAAGCCAGAAATTAAATCTCAATATATGTGGTTAGGTTTATAAGTATAATTATTTATTACCATTAATATGTCAGAGGGTATGAATATTCACCCTTTAAGTCATATGAGCATGTTAGTAAATAATTTGGAGTCTGGTCAACTATCCTTGTTTTAAACTGAAAAATATCTTAAACAAATATTAATTAAATCTCAATGATAAAATGAAATTGAGATATTCCTGCAGGTAAATGCTCAATCTATAGACCGAAACAATATTTTATTTTTTCAAGATCTTTCATCTCAAATTACTCTTTCAAGTAGTTAGCAGCTTTTGTAACCTCTTTAAGGGTTCCAATAAGATTTAGATCATCAGCATAAACTACAATGATAACAAATCCAAAATTTGACTTTTTGATAAAAATGTATGGATATATCAGACTATTAACAAAATTTTCTTTTAAGGGGTATTCACTTAGTCGATTGTACCACATGCGTCCTAACTGCTTTAATCCTTATAATAATCTTTGGAGTTTTATTGAATGTAAACTTCTAATTTTTGCTTCAGGCAATTTGAATCCTTTAGGAATTTTCATATAAATGTCACTGTCCAATGATCCATATAAATAT